>QANU01041312.1:69147-98182 GCA_003254905.1 Nissolia schottii
TTCAAGGGGATGAGGTTCGAGGTAGCGGGTGAGAAGGTAGTTCAGAACTTGAGATATTATTTGACGACAATGAAAATATGGATCAGGTACCATGTGGAAGTCCATGGATATACTTGAACTCATGGGTTATCAAGCAATGGTGGCGGAGGGACTATGGTGTAGCCTCAATAAACGTAGCCTCTTATAATTATTACTTTTAAAATATAACCATTATTATGCATGAAAAATACATGACACAGTCCAAAGATCCTGTATACAATTGGAACACTCTAGACACTTACTCGATTACAGATTAAAATAACATCTAACATGGTCTTATTGCTTACTCAGGAATCTTGACGTTGCTACGGCTGACCACTACCTCTCCATGAAGCTACTACTACATCTTAACCCGCAACTAGAAAGGGACGTTGAGGGGTGAGAACTCTATGGAGTGCCTTAGTGAGCAAGTGATCACCCAAAGAACCCATGGAAAGTTCAAAACCTAGACACACATATGCAATACATATAATACTTATTATGCAAAAACATTATAGTATACTGATAATAAGCTTCCATAAAAACATTTAAAACCAATAGCAATTGGTATGTATCTAGATAGAGGGATCACTAGGGAATACGATTTGGCTTTAAAGCTTATGCAGTTGTCAAGCATCATGGTCATTGCCCTAAACTATATGATTCATGACACCGGGCTTCATGGTCATGCCTTATGTTCGGACTTCACGGTCTTGCCCTACTGATTATATATGTTTGAAACCTATTTTTCACAACGATCGTACAAGTTATGCCAAGGTCAACATTAGGGATGACAATGAATATCCCATCGTAGGAATATCTGCTAGATAGACTCGATAATGGATACCCGAGTGCAGATAATTTTTGTTTGTGTGGATGGATGGATATGAGGACAAAAAATTTCCTGGATAAAAATGGGATGGAAATGGAAATATGCTATTTGATTCGATGGATACCTGAACTCGAGGGTAATTAAGTAATTTCATATTTATTATATTACTTTTATTTATTTTTAATAAATAAAATAACACAATACAAAAAAATGCTTAAAATCTAATCATTTAAAATGAAGACGAAGCTCAAATTTTTTAAACTCATCCACAACCTAAAACCCAAACTAAAAAAAAGAAGTATTTTAAATATTTAAATTTACCCTTCAAACATGATCCCAAAAAGAAAAAAACTTAATCTAAAAGTCTTCTACCATAATTTCCTCATGCTCATCCTCATCCTCATCCTCATCCTCATCTGTCCTTTGTCGCTACCTAATTGCCATGCTCAACCCTTCTCTCTCTCGACTCGTGAGAAGACACCGTTTCAGCCATTCCAGAAGTGACCTGACCCCATTTGAGATCCAAACTAAAGATAACAGTGATTCCCGTTATTGTTGCTTATGTAGTGCATTTTTAGACAACATGTTACATAAATTTTACCAATATTTTTTGTTTGTTAATGTTTCTTCTTAACTTTCTCATGGCTTATTTTATAATTGCTAACTTCTTCAAATGGAAAGACTCAATGTATTGAATTCTTATTATCCTTCGCGTAGAACGATGAAAGTGTAACTACATCCGCGCTGAAGGTGAGAAACCGGAAAAGAAAACACGCATGAAAAAAAAGAAAAAAAGCAAAGTTGATGTCATATCAGCGGCGAAATTTCAGGGGCTTTATAAGTCAAAAGGGCAAATAAAGAAGTGGGCCGTTGGCGCTACAGTTCCATTTCAATAATGATTTACAACGCAGATACATACTTGATTCCGTTGGATGTTCCTCCTTTTTTGAAGCAATAAGCAGCACATCAAAAGGCGTTGACAGCGCCGAACATAATGATCAATATGCTCCCTGAAAACCAAGCAAAACTCTCAATTTTTTTTTAATTCTTTATTACCATAGTCCATAGCACGCGTCGGATTTATTACGTATATACTCCCCTAAAAAAAATTTATATTTCAAAATATATTTTTTTTAAATGTCTGAAATCGTTATACCGTGTGACGATTTTAGATTTTTTTTGAAAAAAAAAATCTAAAATTACTGATAATTATAAATTTGTGTTGCAACCCATATTTTGATATACAAATTATATTAAAAAGGGTAAAAATGTAAAGAGGCCCGCACGCGTCCTATGCAAACAACGTTATATAAACAAAGGCTTCCGCAGTTCAGCCTTCAAGCCTAGGCGGGTGTCGTAGCTCTTGAAGCCACTCGCAGCCTGAGAAGAACCACAGAACTGGTACTTTTCAATTCTCTTAACACTTGAAGAAATGAGGTCCTAATTCCTAGCCCTGGAAGGCTGAAACATAAGCGTGGGTTATTTATTTTTTTTTCTTTCTTTTGTAGACGTAATGGGAAGCACAGGTTTGCTCCATTTGTTGTGTGTGGTTGTTCTGTCTGCGCTGAGCGCATCTTTAGTGCAAGCAGAAGACGCTTACAAATACTACACATGGACTGTGACTTATGGGACTCTCTCCCCTCTTGGTAGTCCACAGCAGGTGGGTTATTATACGAGCCTTCATTTGATGTGACATATAATCTTTGGTTTGGAGTTCTGAGCCTAATGTTTTTGTGCTTGATTTTCTGAAGGTAATTCTGATCAATGGTCAGTTTCCTGGGCCTCAACTGGACTTGGTGACTAATGACAATGTGATTCTCAACCTTATCAACAAGCTGGACCAGCCATTTCTACTAACTTGGTGAGTCTTTTTTTTTTTTTCCTTTTTTTTTTCCCCTCCCCTATGCTTACGGGTGCTTCGTTTCTGCTTTGGCTTAAAAAAATGTTTGCTTTTTTACTCTGGCTGTACTCCTTTATGTACACGTCATATGTCAACTTCTTATGGCTCCTTCATTGTGTGTTTTTTCGAGGCAATGGGTAGTCTCTTTAGCTACTTAATCATGTTCGATTTTGACATATTGTATGTAATGAGATGGAAAGGAAGGGAGCATTCGTGTTAGATTGCTATATACTATGTCATGAGTATTCCAATTTTTTGAAAAATATTGATGTGGGTACGTAACGGGAATGCTTGGGCATGGCTGAATGTGTATCAAAATTTTTGTTTTTTGTTTTTTGTTTTTTTTTTCTTTCTGAAAAGTAGAACAGATGGCTTTGGGTGCAGTTGAGTATGACGCTGGAACGGGAGATGGCTAAAACCATGTCATTTTGATGTTTTTTTTTTTTAATTTGACTTACTAATCAAACTTTAATAAAAAATGTAATATCCTAATTTATGTCTCTTCCTTTAATCCTCCCCCTTATCTCTAGCGCGACCTTGTCTTCGGCAATACGACCTTGTCTCAAGTGTCTCCGTTCTCCTTCTTTTTTAGAGTCACGTTCAACAAGGACCATCTTTTCCGGGCAACGTGACCTCGTCTCTTGTCCCTGACGAGTTCCCATTACTCTTCTCTTTTGCTATTTTATTTTAGAAAGAATCAAAGAGATATGATTTTGATTTTTTTCTTGTCTTGTTGGTTCTTGTTGGTTTTGGATTGAATATTTACATTAATTATCTTGTGATTTTTCTTTTATTATACTTTTTTTTTTAAATTGTACACCATACCCATTCTCGTATCCGTACCCGGTACCGATACCGGTACTTGGGCAACATAAGTTATATAGGTTGGGTTTCACTCGTTTAACTTTTGTAGAATGGCAATTTTAGAGCACCCTCCCTTAGCGGCTTAAACTTTATAAAGTCACATTTTCTTCATTTTAATTTTTAATCACATTCTTTGCCGAAAAGTGGGGTCTTCGGAAAATTTAGCTGCATTGTTGTTCACTAAACTTAGACATCTTGCAAGATTTTACTCAACGTCAGAAAGCTAAACAAAGTATGTTTCAAGTTTTCTAAGATATCTGACATCAACTTTTTTTATTATTATTCTTCTTTTTGCCCATGAATTAGATGATGCACAATATGTGGCTGTGGCATTTTATTTGATAAAATGGTTCAACATTGTCGTCTGAAACCAGGAACGGCATCAAGCAAAGAAAAAATTCATGGCAAGACGGTGTATTGGGATCCAACTGCCCCATTCCTCCAAACTCAAATTACACATACAAATTTCAGGCCAAGGATCAGATTGGAACCTACACGTATTTCCCATCAACTCAACTGCACAAAGCAGCTGGAGGGTTTGGAGGGCTCAACGTTTATCATAGATCAGTCATCCCAGTCCCTTATCCATACCCTGATGGAGATTTTACTTTACTCATCGGTGATTGGTATAAGGCCAGCCACAAGGTAAGCTAGATCACATTTTGGCCTTCCTTCATCAAATTCTGCTTCAAATTATCATTCATATTTGGCTAGCATTTCCAACAGAGATTCTTATAGGGTCACAAATCTACCACCTCATCTTTAGGCTTACTCATAATAAAAAATGGTTCTCCTTAACTTTATCCAATATATATATACACGCCTAATACCTGAGATTAGAGAAGAAATTCAAATTCATATTGTTTCTTATCTGTCAATTATATTGAATCTTTCTTGTTTGATAATTGCAGACACTAAGACAATCTTTGGATTCTGGAAAATCTCTTGCCTTCCCCGATGGTCTCCTTATCAATGGCCAGGCACATACTACCCTCAATGGTGACCAGGGTAAGGATTTTTTTTATTTTTTTTAAGAATATAGTTCAACACATTTCATGTTCTAACAATCCATTTTAAACTTTTCAAAACTTGTACTTACATATAATACATTTATGCTTAATTACTTTCAGGAAAGACCTATATGTTCAGGATCTCAAATGTAGGCTTGTCAACCTCAATTAACTTCAGAATTCAGGGTCATACCCTGAAGCTGGTTGAAGTTGAAGGATCACACACTGTCCAGAACATGTACGACTCCCTCGACGTGCATGTTGGCCAATCGGTTGCCGTGTTGGTAACATTAAATCAGCCTCCAAAGGACTATTACACTGTTGCCTCAACAAGGTTCTCCAGGAAAGTCCTCACAGCAACTGCAGTGTTGCACTACACAAACTCTCACTCCCCAGCTTCTGGACCTTTGCCTAGCCCCCCTGCTTACCAATATCACTGGTCTGTGAAGCAAGCAAGAAGCTTCAGGTAAAACAAATAGGCTTAAACGTGTTTTCGGTCTCTATAAATAAGTGAATTTTGACTTTGGTCCCTATAAATATTTCTAGAAGGTTTGGTTTTTAGTTCCTATTAGTGTTTTCTTTGTTTTTGGGTCCCTAAATCAAAGTAATATATCTGTTTGAAGTCCCTGAAAAGTTATGAGAATTTCGTTTGATTCCTCTAGAATAATACTAGAACCAGATCAGTCACAATTTTTTAGAGACAAACAAAAATGTTTTTGGAAATATTTAGACCAAAACCAAACAAAAATTTACAGAAAATAAAATAAAAATCGACAAGCCTTGTGTTTTTGCTATGTTTATCTATAATTTGAACTGTTTAAAATTGATTGCTCCTTGCTGCAGATGGAATCTAACAGCAAATGCTGCTAGGCCTAACCCACAAGGGTCATACCATTATGGGAAAATAACTCCTACCAAGACAATTGTATTGACCAATTCAGCACCTTTGATCAATGGCAAACTGCGTTATGCTATTAACAAGGTTTCCTATGTTAACCCTGATACCCCTCTCAAACTTGCTGATTACTTCAACATTCCTGGAATCTTCCGCATGGATTCAATCCAAAGCCTTCCTTCTAATGGCCCCACAGCTGTGCAGATAGCTACCTCCGTAATCCCAACTTCCCTCCATGATTTTATTGAGTTCGTTTTCCAGAACAACGAGAACACCATGCAATCTTGGCATCTTGATGGCTATGATTTTTGGGTCGTGGGGTATGTCAGCTTCCTTTGTTTGAGTTTTTTGCTTCAATCTTTCTTTACTTATTTTAGAAGCAACCATGTATACTTAGAATTAAGGCTAAGTGTGTTTTAATGATGCTCATTGCAACAATTACAGTTATGGTTTTGGCCAGTGGACCCCAGACAAGAGAAGAACCTATAATCTAGCGGATGCCTTGACTAGGCACACTGCACAGGTAACTAAAATAAGTGTTTTCCCTTTTGGATTTTTAGATAATTATACCAAGCACATCTTGAATGGCTCCAGTGGTGACTTGTTGATTTTGATTGACATAGTTGTGGATTTTTCACATATATATGGTCTCAATACATTTGTATTTCCATAATATGGTCCATTCAAAAAAATTACGAATGTATGGGTTTCTTGTCTGAAACCGCCACTCTCTATGGCGATTTCAGACATTTAAATTTTTTTTATTTTTTATTTTCTTAAAGTCTGAAATCGCCACCCCCTGTAGCGATTTCAGACTTTTTTGAATTATTTTTTTTTAAGTCTGAAATCGCCACAGGGGGTGGCGAATTATTTTTTTTTTTAGATCTGAAATCGCCACCCCCTGTGGCGATTTCAGACATCTAAAATTTTCTTTTTTTTTTTATTTTTAGATTTTCTGAAATCGCCACCCCCTGTGGCAATTTCAGAAATTTGCCTCATATTTTTGTAATTTCTCATGCCAACCATATTTTGGGAATTTTTCCCCCCAAACCCACCTAAATGTCAAAACCCCCATAGTTGTCGTCGAAATGCACATCTTCAACAATGACCTCCACACATGTCCAAATCCCATGCTTTGTAGAATATAGTAAATAAAGGACCATCAAACTTGATACACATTTTTCATTTTTTATTTGATTTTATTTAAAAGAACCGATATTTCTAGTTAAGGGGATGAGGCACCTAACACGTACCTTCAAGCAGTGTCTGATTAGATTCTATATAATGAATTAACTAAACCCTTCTAATCTAATGAGTACATAATATGATGTTCCTATTTGTTTCATAATTATAATGATATGCTTACCTTGTGTTCTTTCAATTAATGTATAGGTATATCCAAATTCTTGGACTACCATATTGGTGTCCTTGGACAACCAAGGTATGTGGAATCTGAGGTCTGCAATATGGGAAAGGCAGTATCTTGGGCAACAATTATACCTGAGGGTTTGGAATGCTCAGCAGAGCCTTGCTAATGAATACCACATTCCTGATAATGTCTTGCTTTGTGGCAAAGCCGTCGGACATCACCCTTAGGAAATTAACACCAACAACCAATATTTTGGTGTCATTTTCTTGTCTTGAGTGTTTGGCTAAAATAGAAAATTGAAAGAGAAAAAGATGAAGAGAGAAGTGTCAATTTCTTGAGTTTCTGGTTGAAATATGTAAATCTAGTACTGAGATTTCATTACTCCTATATATATATATATTTCAACAACTAATTAGTTTCTAGTTTAATATTTAAGATCATATAATGTAGAAATGAACTAGGTTAGATTCAAAATTTGGTTAAACATAAAGATGATTATGAATTATTAGTGTAAAAATACCATCAATCATTTACACATTGCATAAAATCAACTTACTAACCATTTGTTTTTGCCTAAAATGCAATAACAGTAGTTTGTAACCTCTTTGAGAAGAAATGGAACCCAAGCTTGTATGGTGTGGTTGGGAAGGAAGTAGGTACTTTGCAGGGCACTTGATGAGAGCATTTCTATGGGCATGTTGGTGTGCGAATAGCTTGACTTTGTTTGTTAGAGAACCCTTATGTATAAGGGGTTTGGGAAGAAGGAAGTTCTTCCTCAAGTGAATTGACTCGGATCTGTCATCCCCAGGTTGTCAAATCACGTGGCAGGGAACCATGACCACTGTTACAAGTTTCCTCTGGTTAACTTTTACTTTCCTAAAACAGGTGATAGATAGATATCCGTATTTCTTTTACCCATTAGCTCCTTTCCTAAAATGTGCCCCTCGTCACGTGAAACCCTCCTTAGGTATGCTAGTCTTGCCTAGTTGATGGGGGAGGCCCCATTTCCCTTCCTCCAAACCATACAACCTCAGGATTCCCCTTAGCTGGAAGTGGCATGTTAGGGAGGGTGCCATCCTCTGCCACTGTTCATTGAGTCCCGCACTTGTCTCGTCATTTGGTTACATTTCAACTAGTGTTATTTTCACCATAGTCATTAGCCCCTTGAATTTCTTTATAATGAATCAATCAATTTAATGAAACCCTTAAAGACCATCCCTTCCATCACTTCATTTCCTCTCTTTTTTATCTTCCCCCTCCACCTTCTCTCATTTCCTCTTTGGCTCTNGGATTCCGATGAATCTTTTGGAGAGAGAATCTCAACTAAAGTGCACACATGCAAACTTGGATCCGGTACTTGTTTGGTAAACCTCCAGAGGATGCTCTCGTAACCTCAGGTTCCTCTGTTCTTCCTAGTCTCTGACGAGTAGCTCTCGTAGCTAATTGGCTAAGTGGGTATGCTTTCATAGGTCCTCCCCGGGAATCACCTAGTCCTTCATTGCTCCTATTCGCTGTGCTTTATTCTAAGGGGGAAGAGGCTTCCTCTAGGATCCATGTATTTAGGCAATCTCTCTGGCCACTTGGAGCAAGTTCAAGAGCAGCTCTAGATTTCTCATGGTTGTTGTTTGATGAACAGTTGATTGGACATTGCTCTTCTTTAAATGTTTGTGTTTGAGCGTTTCCCTGATTATGCTCCCTTCAAGGCCAGTCCTCCGATTTCTTCCTCTGAGAGCCACGTTGACAACTTTTTAATTGGAGTTCTTTTTAGTAATTCATGTATTTTTTTTTAGGCGTTTTGGTTGCATATAAACTAACATTTAGGCATGCTAGGTATAAATAAGGGCTTTTGGGTGATTTTCAGGTGCAAAACGACTGTTGGAGGTAGCTATGAAGAGTTGTGAAGCTTTGAAGGCAAGAAGAAGCAAGAAATATTAAAAAAAAATATGGTTCTAGGAATGCTCTAGCGAGCATAGAGCAATCTGGCATGTAACACCCTAGTAAGTTAATTACACTTAAGTCGTAACCAATGCTCATTATTTGTCACGTTTTAACTTTACCTTACTTTTAGACTTAGCTTATTAAATACTTATCAGGAAAATTTTGAACTATTACGAAAATTATTTTCAAAAGATGTGAGCCATATATTGCAGAACATTGATAAGAGATAAGTTGTACAAAAACGTAAGGGTGCAAAATGACATACGGACTGATACCATGACGTACATAAGTATATAACTGAATAATCTCATATATTAATTATCATAAGTTCAACCACTCAAAATAATATAACTTAACATCCCAAAGGAAATAAAATGATAGCGTAGCAAATCACGTAATAACAAGTTACACAACAATGGGAGAATTACTGCATTAAACTGAACAAAAAATACGACAAAGATCGTCAAAATAGTGCTCCACAGATATCTTTAGACTTGCGGGATGATCGCTCAAAATGATGGCTCTTGGATGATCCAAGCTAGCCAGTGACGTGATTAGGTCCAAGGTCGTCGCGTGCCTCGTACTCTTCATTGGAACCTAGAACCAAATGCAGATGGGAATGAGAAAAAAAGTTTCCTTAGCGGGTTCCTATGTACTGACTAAGTACCATTGCATCGGGTTTCCCCGTTCAGGCTATCTCTAAGTGATCATGCATATAAGGTTCAATTATTATCTTGACCTAGTCCTAAACGGTTACAAGTTAATCATAGTCTTTCCTTTAACCTAATACTTATCAATGCAATAAGGGATAACAACCAATAAACATAATGATGAAACTTGAAACATTTATGGATGCATTATGCTATGACATTCTTTTAATCATTTATTCTTCACATTATTACCTTTCAATACACCTAGGGGGTTGGTTACCACCCTGAGGCATACAACTTTGCTTTTATTTAGAGTTGAGCTCAACCAGGGGTATCGAACCACATAAGTTTCCTAACTGTGTCATTAACCAACAATTTAAGTCGGTTGAAGTGACTAGCTAACTGTACTAGACCAAGGGATTTTTATCTCTTTCCTTTCAGAACACTTGGAACCTGGGGTGGATAACCTCTGAACCAAACAACAAGGTTGGTTGAGGTGACCAGATAACTGCATTGGCCCAAAGGACACGCTCCACGAGGGAACCTTATTGTGAATGAATTCTAGTTACAATAAGCGTGTTATATTAAAACTCTTATGGGTATTTCCTTTGAATAGGACTTATGTAACACCCTAACTAGTTACTTATGCTTAAGTCGTAAGTAATGTTCGCTAGTTTGTTACTTCTCGGCTAAGTTACTTTTAGACTTACTTTTGAAAATAAAATTATTTACGAAAATATGGACCAATTTAAAACTTTTCTTTATTTTGAAAATTCTTAGTTATGAAAACGTGACCGTACTTGTGTTACGACAAATCATACTAACTAAGAAAACTCATGCTTGAGGAAATGTTGCAAAGACCTACTCAACATACATTCATTATCATAACACATACATACCAAGTGGTCTAGGCTTTACGTACGACATAACTAAATATATATATATATATATNATGAGTCCTGTAGTGTAGCTACCCCCACAGTCTCATACGGCAAAAGAAAATAACATGTACAATAGCCTATTTTTACTAGGCCATCTACTCGCTACCATAGTTGCGTGCCCTCTGTAAGCCAGATGACTTTGTCATTGCGTCTGCTACCTGGGATCATAAGTGAATGTGGGGTGAGAACTTGCATCCTCAGTAGGAATCCTATAAGAATGACTCTTTCTTTTTAATTTACTTATAATTTGTCGGTTGAGGGGGTCTCTAAAACACCCTAGCTAGCCAGCCTACGCTTAAGTCGCAAACTTACTGGCTAAGTTGTTATCTACTTTGGTGGGGATAATACTTAGTTCCATTTATGCATTAAAAATATTGTTGCCCAAAACATGGACCAAGTTAAAACTTTCTTCGAAATACTAAAACATGGCTGTTTTGACTTCTTTAGGAAAAATTAAATTAAATAAAGGTATAAAAAAAATGAGTCAATCAATATAAAAGTGAGTCTCAATAGTACCTTTAATATTTATACGAGGAAAGACAATTAGTTTTAGGTTTGCAAGGTCATACGAAGAGCCTAAACCATTATTTGGGTTTGACATTAGAAACTAAAAAAAATTAATGTTGTAAATATATTTTAAATATGTTTTCATTTTGAGGAGGAGAGCTGGGTGCTAAGAATGACTTTTCCATCAAATGAGAATTAAGTCAATTTGTTAAGGAATTGATAGAAAGGATGGTTAATTTTGTTGGTTTTGACTTCTTAGACAAGTTAAATTTCATTAACCTTGGGGGCTTGCATGGCCAACATGTGGCTGTAGTTGTGTGAGGCATGCATGTTGACATGTGTCCCCCCATGTGTCGTTGTGCATGCGAGGAACTCGGTTGGGCGTTGCGTATAGGGTTACGGGCGCAATTCACGGTGTTCTAGGACCCACATATAGACGTTTTGACCCTGAAAAATAAGAATTAGTTCAACAAAAAGGTAAAATTATTTATTTTCCATAAAAAGGATTTAATATTAATATTTTGTCTTAATAGATTTCATATGAAAAGGGAAATGATCCTTGGGTTCTAAAGACCATGCGTAATGCCAAAACAATTACCTGCGTGAGAAAAATGACACAATTTTTCTGAAATGACTCTAAGTTTAACTAAGGGTATTTAAGGATGTTGGAATGATGTATGAATCTATTCCAATACATTCCTTGGGCATTCAAGCACGAATATGAGTTAATTGAGGCCATCGGTTGGATGACGGGGCTCACTGGGGTTTATTTGGCAACTAGAGGCTTAGGAAAATATTTTTCCCTTTTTTCTAAACAGTTGGTTGACGTTTTAATAGCTTGAATAAGCCTCTCCAAGTATAATTTAGATGTCGCGAGATGCATTATCACAACAAGGAGATACCACTGAAAACAACATCTTATTTTCTCTCACTATGCTGTAGTCCACACTGTTAGCCACACTCAGACACCTTAACACAATTGACCAATAGCTAATGAGTCTGCAAACCCAGTATAATCAGGGAGAGTTGAATTTCGATTATACCATATGTTATGGGGTATTGATGTTTCAAGGGAGACTTTGGGTTCCCAACGACACCTCCCTTTGATCCTCTTTTCTACATGTGTTCCACACAACACCTCAGACAGGTCATGGCGGTGTTTTGAAGACTTATAAAGGGTTGTGTGCATTGTTTTACTGGCAGGCATGCACCAAGATGCCCCACAATTTGTGAGTCATTGCACAACGTGCCAAGTCACCAAGTATGTTCCTGCCAAGCCTCAAGGTTTGCTTCAACCACTTCCAATACCAGCTCGGCCATGGATAGCTATCACCATGGATTTTATTGTGCAACTTCTCGAGGAGGACGTCCACACCGTAGTAATGATGG
Organism: Nissolia schottii; assembly: GCA_003254905.1. NCBI lineage: Eukaryota > Viridiplantae > Streptophyta > Magnoliopsida > Fabales > Fabaceae > Nissolia > Nissolia schottii. The sequence continues at coordinate 81,461 of QANU01041312.1, forward strand.
TTGCAGACCGTTTCGGCAAGGTGAGCCATTTCGGTTTGTGTTATAACCCGCTCTCACGGTAAAAATAGTGGCCCAACACTTTGTTCAGAATGTTGTTAAACTCCATGGTTTTTGACTGAGGTCCCATCTTTTTGAGCAAGTTTATGCAGCACTTACTCATTTTCAGCGGCACCAAACTCCACTACAGTTCCGCCTTGTCATCCCCAAAGCGATGGCAAAATCAAGGTTGTGATCAATAGGTATCTGCAACAATACCTCATGGCATTTACTCACAACGAAGAAGACCATAGATCTACACCGAAAAAATAAGGTTTCCACGTAGGAGATTAGGTACTTCTGAAACTTCGTCCCTATCGACGGCAATCGTTGGCAAAAAGAACAAATTTCAAGCTAGCAAAGAGGTTATTCAGTCCTTACCAGATTAGCCATTGTGTCGGCAAAGTGGCGCACCGCTTGCAGTTTCCTTCGGCTTCGAAAATCCATCTGGTTTTTCACGTTTCCCTTCTGAAGCCATTTCGCGGCGAACCCCTACCCCAATGAAGTCGATCCACTACCAATGTCGCTGCTAGTGTGGGACCCAACACTAGCTTCAATTGTTGACTGACGCTTCAAGGAGGAAGATGCCCGTTAGATTTTCCAAGTGTGTGTTGCATGGCAAGGTCAGCCACGGGGAAGAAGCAACGTGGGTTGATTGGCACGAAATAGTGGTTTGACTTGAAGTGGACCTTGAGGGAAAGGTCCTGTTTGAACGAGGAGTGTTGATATAACTCCAAGTGCAAGAAGTGCAAGTGGGCAAGCCTAATTGAATGAGGCAGAAAACATGCGTAGTGGGCTTGAGTTAGGAGCTGACCCAAATGCTAGTGAACAATGAAAGAGGATTAGGTGTAAAATCTGCTTAGAGTTGCAGAAAGAAAACTGAAAAACCAGAAATGGGAGAATGAATTCTAATTTTCATTACTCTTGGATGATGATAGTACATACATAATATATACATGCTGTTAACTACTTCCCTAATGATAAATTAGTTACAAACTAACTATTTACAGCTGTCAAGTATAACTAATTCTAACTGCCCTTCAACTAGCTCGAGTCGCAAGCTTTACTTCTCTTGCAATTACTTGTAGTGCAAGTTTTCTTCTCTGCTTTAGTTTCCATCAATTGTTGCTGTTGTTGCACTTCAGCCTTCATATCCAATACCCCCCGCAAGCTGGAGTGTGTGAGAAATCGATCATACCCATTTTGGAAAATAGGAAATGAAAGGGACCTGGAGTTAGGGGTTTTGCCCATATGTCAGCAAGCTGCTTGGGTGATGAAATGTGAAGAAGTTTGATGACATTGGCCTGCACCTTGTCTCTTATTACATGGCAATCTATCTCGATGTGCTTCGTGCGCTCATGAAACACCGGATTAGCTGCAATACGGATGGCTTATTGATTATCACAGTAAAGCTGAACTGGTGTGGAGATAGGTAGTTGAAATTCAGCAAGTAAGAACAGGAGCCATTGTATCTCACAAGTCGCATGAACTAAGGCACGATATTCAGCTTCAGCTGAAGAACGAGCTACTATGGTCTGCTTTTTGCTCTTCCAAGAAACCAAGGAGGATCCTAGGTAGCAACAAAAACCTGAGATTGAACGCCTGGAATCAATACAAGCTCCCCAATCTGCATCAGTATATCCATGTAATACCAGATTAGATGCTGTTGAAAACAAAATTCCTGTTGCTGGTGACCCTTTTAAGTAGCATAGCACCCTGTGAGCATGTGCAAGATGGGTCTGAGTAGGACAGTCAAGAAATTAACTCAATCTACCTACAGCATAGCTGATATCTGGTGTGGTGTGTGTGAGGTAGAGCAATTGGCCAATGAGTTTTCTGTACTCAGTGATGTATGACAGTGATGGAGCTGAATACTTGGCAATTTTGGAGTGGTACTCCATTAGAGTGGATGTTGGTTTACAATCAAGGAATCCATAGTCAGATAGTATGTCAAGGCAGTATTTTCTTTTATAGAGAGCAATCCCTTTAGAAGATCTAGCCACTTCCATGCCAAGGAAGAACTTTAGATTGCCCAAGTCTTTGATTTTAAACAAGTCATCAAGTAACCCCTTGACAGCCTGAATCTCTTTCAAATCATTTCCTGCAAGGACTAGGTCATCAACATACACTAGTATTGCAGTGAAACCATTAGGAGTTTGCTTGGTGAACAATAAGTAGTCTAACTTGGACTGAACAAAATTAGAAGCAGTGAGAATAGAAACTAATTTTGCATTCCATTGCCTTGAAGCTTGCTTGAGGCCATAGAGTGATTTTTGCAGTTTGCACACTAAATTGGGGCTGCTAACAACAAGATCAGTAGGCACCTTCATGTATACTTCTTCATCTAGGTCACCATGAAGAAAGGTTGTGTTGACATCAAGTTGTTGCAAGTACCAACCCTTGGTTGCTGTATTTGCTAAAAGAACCCTCAAGGTTGTCATCTTAACCACAGGGCTGAATGTTTCTTGATAGTCTATGCCTGCTGTTTAAGTGAAACCCTTTGCCACTAGTCTTGCCTTATGTCTCTCTATAGTGCCATCAGCATGATATTTTACTTTGAAAACCCATTTGCACCCAATGGCCTTTTTACCAGTAGGAAGAGTAGTTAGAATCCAAGTGTGATTGTTCTCAAGGGCAGAGATCTCAGCATTGATGGCCTGCTGCCAGCAAGAGTGATTCACAGCCTCCCCATAGGTCCTAGGCTCAGGGTTGGTTGACACAGCTAGGGTAAACCTTTTGTGGTTAGCACAAAATGTAGTATAGGACAAATAGTGGGAGATGGGATACCTGTTTTGGGAGGTAGGTGGATCACTTGATGATGACTTGGCTAACATAAAATGGTAGTCTTGTAGATAAGTAGGAGCTCTCTTAGGCCTTTCATATCTTCGAACATGTGGTTGTGAGGATGCAGGATCCAAGATAGGATCAGATGCTGATGCAGATGGAATGGCAGAATACAATGAAGATGCAGGGTGTATGGATGCAGGGGAAATTTCAGAGTGTGTGAGTGTTGCAGGGTGTGTGGATGCAGGGGAATTGCAGTGTGTGTAGCTGATGCATTGTTTTGTGGTGGTTCAGGACATAATGGTGCATTGAGATACAATGATGCAGGATGCTGTGATACCATGTAAAATCTGCTTAGAGTTGCAGAAAGGAAACTGAAAAACCAGAAATGGGAGAATGAATTCTAATTTTCATTACTCTTGGATGATGATAGTACATACATATATACATGCTGTTAACTACTTCCCTAATGATAAATTAGTTATAAACTAACTATTTACAGCTGTCAAGTATAACTAATTCTAACTGCCCTTCAACTAGCTTGAGTCACAAGCTTTACTTCTCTTGCAATTACTTGTAGTGCAAGTTTTCTTCTCTGCTTCAGTTTCCATCAGTTGTTGCTGCTGTTGCACTTCAGCCTTCATATCCAATATTAGGAGTGCTCCTTATAGGACGGGTAACTACTACACCTGAAAAAGAGCAACAATTCACTCGAATAGTTACAAGCATTGCAGAGTTAAAGGAATAAAAGTAGAGGAGCTAGGTGAGATAGACAAAAGAGTATTAAAGTTATTGGAGTATTGTACTCAAAGAAGGAATTTAGGAATTATCTTTATCATCTTTTTATTGTTTTTTTCATTATTATTTATTCAGTACTTGTTGATCTAAGCATATGATAATAATCAGCAATATACCATAGGGATGACAACATGAACCTTACCCACGAGACACCCTCCCTACCCAACTCGCTCGGGGCAGGTTTAAAACTCACCCCAGAGTGGGGCGGGTTTTGTCTACGTGGCAGGTTAACCCGCCTTTACCCGCCCCACACCCTATATATTATATATTATAAAAATATATTAATATTAAGATAGATATATAATTTAAAAATTTATATAAAACTTATCTAATCCTAATTATTAAAAACTCTAGAGTTGCAAAAGAAAACCTAATTTCTAGTCACAAATCTATCTCTCTCTGCGCCTCTATCTCTCTCTCATCTGTCTCTTTCGGCGTCGTGCCGCTAGCTACTGACGGGACGGACTTCTCTCATCTTCCTCCTCTTTTGCTCATCTCTTTCTCTTTCGCTCGTCTCTCTTGTGGCATTGTACTGCTAGTCACCGATGGAGATAGTGAAGAATGATAACTTCAAGAGTTGGGAAGTAGCATAAAAGACAAGAAGTGACTTAGTTATTGCTTGGAACTTATATGTATCTTAGATATTTTTGCTTGACTTATTGAAAACTGTGTTGTTATTTGCTTGTTATTTTATTGCAATCAGATCTTTCTTGACATTTGTGGTATTTTATTATATGATTATATTAATCTATATGTGGATTGAATTTTATAGGATTTCAGCAGGTGTTCTAAAAAAGGGGGCAGGGTGAGTACTGAAGGGTGGGTGCGGGTTATAATGTTTAAAACCCGCGGTAGAAATGGACCAAATAGAGGTTAGTGTTAATAGGGTGCAGGACAGGATCAGGGTGAGATAAAACCCACCCGACCCCGCTCATTGCCATCCCTAATATACCGTTCAGTTTTTCTTCCTCCAAATTGTTCTGTCATTGTACCTTTATACTCAGGCTAACACATTCTCATTTATAAGATTCCTCAACCAAGGATTTATTTCACAAGGTTCATCCTCTCTTCAGTTGAATTTCTCAACCATCAGTTCAATTCTTGCTCCAACATTATTTTATCCACCCGAAATCACGTTTTACGAGCTCATCATGTGCACTTGCGAACCGCGGGAAGCAGATCATCGGTGTGAGCTTGCTGAATGCGTGTTAGAAAATAAGAAGGAAATTTAAGTAGTAATGAATCCAACACAGATCCATACTATTCGATCACACTGTCTTCAAATTTATTTCCACCACAACCACGTTATAGCCTTTTTGGATTGTTTATTCCTCGTTGAAACTAAATTATTTTCGACTACTAAATTCAAGTCATGCATGTTACATGGTCAAACTTATTACTCATTCCCTCTTAAAATAACTTGTCATTTTTTACTTTTTCACTTAAGTACATTCATAAATTAGAGTAATTAAATATAATTATATTCTGATACATTAATTTGTGAATGCATCTATAAAGTAAAAATAATACTTATTTTAAAATAGAGTAATAAGTAATATTATTGTATGAAAAAATTTTAATTCAAATATAATACTTGAATTGTAAAATGAATAATGATTATCTCCACTGGTTGAATACCTATAAGAAAAAAAATGGGATTATCTATCTATTTATCTAAATTTTAGAACAAACATCACATGGTTTCCGAAAATTTCTGACATCAAAATTATCATATGATAATCTCTCATCTGTCATAACGTAAATTAAACTTAAACTGCAACTTTCTTTTCTCATCTTGAGTGAATGAGTGCCACTTGGTTTCTATGATCTCTTTAGAGTATTATATTAATGAAAAAAGGAAAAATATAATCCTCATGGGAATCTCATGCCTCAGCTGCATGCGCGCGCTCTCTCTCTCTCCCCGCGTTCTAGCTAGTTGATTCTGAAATTTCAATTGAATGTTGTAATAGGTTTGGATATAGGGATCATAGAACAGAAATGTTTTGTGTACACACAAGTTGTATACACTCATACATACACTATTCAATTATATAGAATTAATGATCATTATACATATAGCGTACAATTTCTAAAATTATAAACAACGCGCTCCAATTTCCGAACTCGTTTCCGTCATCATCATCATCATCTTCATCCTCTCATCCTTGTTTGGTTATCTTTATCCTCGTCATCATCTCATCATCGTTATTCTTTCATCTTCTCATCATCGTCATCCTCCTCATTTTCATCCTCTTATCATGTGAAAGTTGATTAAAATGAAATTAAGATGATAAAATGTTGGTTTTCTTTTAAAATGGATGTGATCTACCTTTAACAATGGTGGTTTACTTGTTACAGATACTTGAGTGGACAATTATTTGTGAAATGTCAAACCTGTGAACATAAACGTATAATGTTTGTGCATTATATCACATAAAGTTTGTGCATCAAAGAGTCTAATAAATTCTAGAATGTATGGTCTATGTAAAGGTTTGTGAATATAAGCGTGTAATGTTTGTGTATTATACCACATAAAGTTTGTGCACAGATGCTTATAAAGTTTGTGCATAAAAGAGTCTAATAAATTCTGAAATGTATGGTCCATGTAAAGATTTGTGAACATAAGCGAGTAACGTTTGTGCATTCTGCTATATAAAGTTTGTGCACAGATGCCTATAAAGTTTGTGCATAAAAGAGTCTAATAAAGTTTGGAATGTATGGTTCATGTAAAAGTTTATGAACATAAGCAAGTAATGTTTGTGCATTCTACTACATAAAGTTTGTGTATTCAAGAGTCTAATGAATTATGGGATGTATGGTCCATGTAAAGGTTTGTGTGCATAAGCAAATAATATTTGTGCATTCTACTACGTAATGTTTGTGCACAAATACTTATAAAATTTGTGCACGCGAATGAAAATTGAGAAACTCGAATCGCGTGTGCACGCGCTTTTAAGTGCGGAGTGGGAATTTGTGTATTGGTATTGGGTCCAAGCGTATTTTATACAGAATATATGTATGGTGTATGATATTTAGTGTACGTGTAGCATGACGGATCATATAATTTACTCCACTAGACGAATTAAATTGGGATCCGCTATCGGCTGCGTCGCACCCAGTTTATGCAGATCTCTACGTCTTTAATTTTCCATCTAGCCACCACCGACTCAAGTTTAGTCCAAACACCAACTCATCTTGGTTCACATTTTCACGAAAAAAAACCATTTGAATAAGCTTCTCCAATGTCAAAAGCAATCGCTTATTAAATGAAGGCCTCAATATAATAATAATAATAATAATAATAATAATAATAATTTTCTCTAACGCGGAGGCCTTGCTTATTTCAAGAAATACAAGTCAACTTAGCAACTTGTGGATTTGCAATATTAAACAAATGGTACTAATATTCTAGAGCAGATGTGAGTTGTGCAAAGAGTCGTGCATTACGCATGTGTAACGTAGTATGCGTACACGTATCCACCCTGGCATCTTCTATTTAGTCGGACCTATAAATATATAGTTTGGCGTCTCTCACTGTATACTCCATCCTCAACTCCATACCTTAGTTCTCCCCCCCTCAGTTTCTTCTTTCCAAGAGGGAAGTCAGAAGCAACCATCACAAAGTATTCTTTTCCTTACACTCATTTTAACATTTTGGTCTGTTGGCGCATTTTTAACAACGTAACTCAAAATTTTAAAAACTTTAGGAATTTAAACCGTCCAACCAATGCAAGCATTGTTGTAGATATCATACTCTCTAGCTCAATTTGACTAACGCTTCCAATCCATTCGACACGTGTAAACGGGGCATTTCATGTTTCGCAGGGCATTATCAGACAAGATGAGGCAGAACAATTTTCCTCTAGTTTTTCTTGGAATTTTGGCTTGCTGGGGTGCTCTCTCAGTTACGGCAGAAGACCGATATTTGTTCTTCACATGGGAAGTTACTCAGGGAACAATTTTTCCACTTGGTTTTCCTCAGCAGGTTTGTTGGCCATTTTTCATTGCGGTCTCTGAAATGTTTTCCTTGTTGGAATAATTAGAATAATTATTTTATGAACATGCATAAATTGATAATTTGTCTAGATTAAATTAATTGTCAGAATAATGTGTACATATGTTTGGACTAACTGATGATAAGTGGGCTAGGTCCACCATTAACTAATGTATGGAAGAGTCCCTTCGCTTACTCCTGTTTTTATTCTTCCTTATTAAGAATAAATAAAAACTCTCTTCTGGTTTTGTTTGAGAGTCTGACACAAAGCATAGGAGAAGGGACTCTTTAATGATAGACCTAACCCACCTATCATCAGCTAACTCAAACATATGCACACCTTCCTTTCATGCTTGAAAAAGTGACTGATTATTTTTTCGCATCACTTTATCAGGGCATTCTTATCAATGGCCAATTTCCAGGCCCCACAATTGATGCAATCACTAATGACAATATCGTTGTGAACGTCATTAACAACCTGGACGAGCATTTCCTCATTACATGGTTAGCAGTTGCTTTTGCCACAATTCATTTGTAGTAAAAAATGACCTCTTTTTTTTTTTTTATTAATCTTATCTATCAATTTGATTTCCATTTTATAACAGTTTGGTAAGTGGTATTGATATGACAAGCTAAATTCATAATGGTTAGAAATATAATGGATTAAATTGATTAAAAAAATGTTTAGAACTAATTTTGTAGTGAATTAAAACGTAATAAAATCAAATGGGTTAAAATGAAATTTTGCGATAAACTAGGATTTAGGTTGGGGACAACTACAGAGTCCTGCTACACGTACACCCGAAAATATTCACCATACATATATCCTATATTTATATACATAAAGTTTGTGTTTTAATGCATGTAATGTCTGTGCACTTAATTAAGTATAATTGAGAATATCATCTATAAGTTGGTAATGTTTGTGCACTCATGAGAATAAAGTTTGTGCATTATTAATGGCGTATGTATGAGTGTATAAAATTGTTTGTACATGTAGCATTTTTTGCTGTATTTAAAACGTTAATTCCTGTGGTGGAAAACAGGAGTGGTATAAAACAGAGGAGGACATCATGGCAAGATGGAGTTTTAGGAACCAACTGCCCAATCCCTCCCAAAACAAACTGGACATACAAGTTCCAAGCAAAAGATCAAATTGGAACCTACACATACTTCCCATCAACCAAGCTCCATAAAGCTTCTGGGGGTTTCGGGGCACTCAACATTGCCCAAAGGTCTGTCATATCCATCCCATACCCTGCCCCCGACGGAGAATTCACCCTCCTCATTGGCGATTGGTACAAGTACAACCACAAGGTTAGCATGAGAAATCACTACCATCACTTCAATTCTTTTTATCCCTTGTGCCTTTTTACATGCTCGTAGTTCAGTAGAATTATCACCACCATAAATTAATCAGTATTATGTAGTCGACCCACAAAAGTTTAAATTTTTGTTGTTGTTATTATTGTGTAATTTAGAAGCATTCCCATAAGAGTTTTGGCTTTTGTGCCATGCTGACCCATATTGAGAATATGAATATCACTGATAAGGATTCTCTCATCATAACGTGAGAGGAATCGTAGTACTAGAGGCAAAGATGCATAAACGGTTAATAGATGAAGTGAGCTTAAACAATAATACGTCTTGTTATCATAAATTGTGTCTCTTTTTAATAATATTAAGTAACGTGAGCGTCTAATGTGAACAAAACAATGCAGTGGTGGCCATATGCGAATTAGGCTATGCGCATGTTTGGATTCTTGGCAGGAGTGTGCATTCTATTGGTTGTTGGAGAAGTGAAAAATATCGTCACTTTTAGCATGTCAGAATTGATTTTGATGGCTTGAAACGAAAAATTAAATACACATTAAACAAACCATTATAAATGTGAACATTATGACGATTCTTACTACTTCATCTCATCCTCTGACTAAATTTGAATCCTTTAAAGTGAAAGTTTTATTGTAAAGATGAAAATGAGGGTTTACACATTTAGATAATAAAGTGAGACTCATCTATAAAACTCACTTTATTGATCCAATATTAAAAATCTCTTACCTTATCGTAAAAAGTAAAACCCTCACTTTAAAAGATCTTTCTCTACCTAACTACCTTATTATCCTGTTTGACTTCTTGCTTTTTTTAATATTTTTTCTGTCTCTTTATTTTTTGTAAAAAAGAAATTCTTCGAAGCTCTTAACACAAAATGCAAATTTGATTTGCAGGAACTTAGGAGACTATTGGACGCTGGCAGGAAACTTCCTTTTCCTGATGCTCTTCTCATCAACGGCCAAAAAGATGCTGCTGTATTTACTGGTGAAGCGGGTAATAACCACATCCATCAATATTCAGCATGCCGTTTCCTAGCTCCAACAGCCTTAAAAATGATTGTAACTTGCAATTTTCATTGAAAATATATTTCCAGGGAAGACTTACAAGTTCAGGGTTTCCAATGTTGGGTTAACAACATCGTTCAACTTCAGGATTCAGGGCCATTCACTGAAGCTCATTGAAGTTGAAGGTGCTCACACAATGCAGGAAACTTACGAGTCCCTTGACGTACACGTGGGCCAATCAGTGACTGTTTTGGTGACACTTAATATGTCGGTCGGTGACTATTACATCGTCGCATCTACCCGTTTCACCAGTCCCATTGTTCTGAACACCACGGCAACTCTTCGCTATGCTGGCTCCCAAAATAAGGCCTCAGGTCCATTACCCATAGGCCCAACTACAGACGTTGAATGGTCCATGAGACAAGCCAGGACCATGAGGTAGGGTATTTCATTCATTCACAGTTGCCCTCTTTCCCAACTTGGAATCTTAGGCAAAATTGCATCATTGTCCTTTACCGTATCTTTGTTTGTCTGATCTAACAATTTGATCCCTAAACATTTTTTTTTTGGTATTTGTTTCAGTTTGTGCGCTTCAAATTACTACCCATCTAGGGATGTCAAACGGGCTGGCCCGGACCATTTGAGCCCGCGGGCCTAAATGAGCCGGACAAAAAATGTGCATATTTTTAAGATCTGGCTCGTTTATGGTCGGTCCGCGGACTTAAATAGGCCAATCCGCCAACCCGTTTATTTTTTTAAAAAAGTTAAAAAAAATTTTAAAAAAAATCACGGGTTAGTCCGCGGGCCTAAACGGACCGAGTCAACTTTTTTTAAAATTTTCGCAGGCCTATTTTTTGCATATAAAATCCGTCCATTTAACCGGGTAAACGGACTGGGCCCACAGGCCGGGCCCATTTTGACAGTCCTATATCCATCTAGACTGATGTCACTGACCAAATTAATGGCAATATAAAACATAGAGCAGTAAATCAATAAAAAAAAAGTTATGAGAGCAAATTGATAGATTATAAAGATCTAATTGATAAAAAAAGAAATTAAGAGGACAAATTGATAAATTAGATAATGGTAAGGGACCAAAAAGTTAATTTTGCTGGAACCTNCTGGCTCGTTTATGGTCGGTCCGCGGACTTAAATAGGCCAATCCGCCAACCCGTTTATTTTTTAAAAAAAGTTAAAAAATTAAAAAAAATTATTTAAAAATTTTAAAAAAATTCACGAGCTAGCCCGCGGGCCTAAACGGGCCGAGCCAACTTTTTTTAAAATTTTCGCGGATCTATTTTTTGCATGTAAAGTCCGTCCATTTAACTGGGTAAACGGGCTGGGCCCACAGGCCGGACCCATTTTGACAGCCCTATATCCATCTAGACTGATGTCACTGACCAAATTAATGGCAATATAAAACATAGAGCAGTAAATCAATAAAAAAAAAGTTATGAGAGCAAATTGATAGATTATAAAGATCTAATTGATAAAAAAGGAAATTAAGAGGACAAATTGATAAATTAGATAATGGTAAGGGACCAAAAAGTTAATTTTGCTGGAACCTTGTGATCTACTCTTCTGATTTTCTAACTCCGTTGTTTTCAAAGGCTGAATTTAACAGCAAATGCAGCTAGGCCAAATCCTCAGGGGTCATTTCACTATGGAACCATCCCTATTGTAAGGACACTCCAATTGGCGAATTCTGAAGCATTAATAAACGGAAAGCTACGATATGCAGTGAACGGAATCTCCTACCTGAATCAAAACACCGCGGTGAAGCTGGCTGATTGGTTCAACATTCGAGGAGTCTTTGACTTGAACACAATCAGTGACGGCCCTCCTCCTCAAGGCACCCCTGCCAAACTGGGCACATCTGTCATAGGACTTACCCTTCACGACTTTGTAGAAATAGTCTTCCAGAACAACGAAGACATAGTTCAGTCCTGGCACATGGATGGATCTAGCTTCTACGTTGTCGGGTAGGCTAATAATGCTTTTTTTCTTTTCCTTAAAAGACATATGGGATTAGCTGGATCTCTGAATTATGATAATTCATTAATCCTCTGTTAAATGAATCCAAATAATTTAGGTATGACGCTGGCATTTGGACGCCTGATAGTAGAAAGAGTTACAACTTGGTTGATGGTATTCCAAGACACACGGTTCAGGTGAGTAATGATAGTGACTCGGCTGACTTAATAGGGGTGAACATGGGTTCGATCCGATATGCCGATCCGACCCAACCCGACCCGCGTTGGGTCGGGTTGACTCGGGTCGGCTGGTCAGATCTAATGGATCCGCCATATTATATGGGTTGGGTCTCGGGTCCTTATTTCTCAATCCGACCCAATTCGCCGATATATATTATTTTTAATTTTTAATTATTAAAATATAATTATTTTAAATTAAAAAAATAGATCTTTTAATTTAAAAATAGATTTTTTAATTTAAAAAATAGGTGTCTATTTTNTAATTCAGGTATGACGCTGGCATTTGGACGCCTGATAGTAGAAAGAGTTACAACTTGGTTGATGGTATTCCAAGACACACTGTTCAGGTGAGTAATGATAGTGACTCAGTTGACTATATGTTTAGTGTTAAGAATAATTTATGTTAATGATTGTAAATGATATTATATGATTTGATTTAATTATAATCTTTTAAATATTTAATTAATTGTAATTTATTTTTAGTCGTTGTGTTTTGGCCGTTGAGTCTTCAGTCTATAAATAGACTCAGCCTCTTATGTAAAAATATAACAATTCAGATAATACAATTGTTATTTCTCTGTTATCTATCTTTCTCCTAAATTTTTGGTATCTCATTTATTTGTTTCTCCACGATGTTTAAACATTGGTTAAATGTAGCAATAAATTTGACTAATTAATTTCTCTTGCTTGCCTGCAACGGCCAGGTGTATCCAAGCTCTTGGAGTGCCATATTGGTGTCTTTGGACAATAAGGGTTTGTGGAACTTGAGGTCTGCAATCTGGCCAAGTCGGTATTTGGGACAAGAGTTGTATCTAAGGGTATGGAACAATGAGCAGAGCGTATACACTGAGACTGATATCCCCGCCAATGCGCTGTTTTGTGGCAAGGCTAAGCACCTGCACTAGTCTCGTTGACTTTCAAATTGGGTTCTTAATCTGATTATTGGCATAAGTAGTTGTAAGTTGTAACCTCTGGATTTTCTCATTTCATTTCATTCTTATCATTATTTTGTTTAGAAATTTCAGTTACGAGGGTGTGACTGTCAAACATCATGTTCGAAATGAGAGGCCCGTTTAGGAGGAAGGTGCCAGCTAATTTGATATTGTAATAGATTATTTCTTGTAATCATAATAAATTTGTTTTTCCAACCTTGTCGCCGTTGTTTGCCACGTTTTGAATCTTCGCATGAGTTCGATGATCACAATTCCACGATGACGGATCTGAGCATGTAGTTAAGGGCGAGATTGCGTTGCTATTTTACACCAATTGATATAGATACATATTGATTATTATAATACCAACAAAACCCAACACTTTTGGCAAGAACTGGGATCCTTTAAGCATTTGATTAGATGTTCGCTTTCCTGTTGGCGGCGGACACCTCCTGACCAAACAAAAAGAAAATATTGATTGTTATAAAAATATAGTTTATTCAATAAATTGAATTAATTTGAAAAAATAATATTTAGAGTCAAACGACAGTGAAGGCTACCATGGTGTCCCACTTCTTTGGTACTATTTAATGGTATCCTTTTTCTTTCTCTTTCAAAAATCAACACTAAAAAATTACTAAATGTGCCACCGCCTTCTCCAATAACGAATTTTTGCAAAATTTTACACAAGTCCCTACACAATTTTCCTTTTGCAAAGGTACTTTCCCCAAATTCACATTAGGGGCTTTGAAAAACCCTTAGTAGCCAACACAATTTTGTCATCCACTATAAGTATTATTCTGGATGGAAAGATGAGGAGAAGATCTCAGCTCCTATGGAGACGAATCCCTCACATTAGATATGAGGCAAGATCGGAACTATAGTAGATCTGAGTTCGTGAAGTTGTTTCCTTGCAAGTAACTTACTTTGTTATCAATTTCATGAACAAAATTAGTTAACCGAGGCATTTTCATGTGATTTGTGTGAATGTTATTATATTATTTGTCAAAAATTCTTTGAATGGTAATTTCATAGTTGCTGGGATTTGTTTCTAGATTTTATTTAACAAACTTTGGAATATAGTTAATTGTTATTTTATAATTGATTGTGTTCTTATTAAGCGATTCTTAGTTTCTGTTGTCAGTCCATAGTTCTTATTAATTAATTGTGTTCTTATTAAGTGATTATTAGTTTCTGTATTCGGTTCAGAGTTTGCAATAGTTTTTGAATTCAGATTGTGAAGTGATTGTACATGTCCCTGAGTTTTGTTTGCTTTAGTATGTTCTCTTGTTGTGTCTTAAAGATAGGTTGTTTGGTCCTTGTGAAGGAAGTTAAGAAGGTGTGAACAATGCAGGACTTTGTTGAACCAACAACAGGGTATGGAGAATGAAGAGAGTATTAGTAATGGATTTAAAGGTGATGCATATGTTGTGGATTCATGGAAAGACATTGGCATGATTGAGTTCCCATTAATATCTGCTAGTAAAGTCGGCTCTTTAACCGGTGTGGTAGCTAGCCACGTAAAGTTCATAGGAGGAAGACATCGAACAACGATAGGTATGACCACCCACCTTACGGGATGGCGAGGGATCAGCCCTTTGACTCGATCTGGCGTGGACACGTCAGTCGACCCTTTGATATGACCGTGGTTAGCCCTATGACTTGACCTCGCATTCAATTCATTTGTTGAATGGATCCATCAACCAGGCCTATGCCTGTCTTTCATTAAGGCCTATGCCTTCATAGTAGGGCCTATGGCCGTCATTCAGGCCTATACCTGCATCGTAGGGCCTATGCCCGTCATTCAGGCCTATGACTGTGGTATCGTAATTCAGACCTTTGTCTGCGTTGTCATAACCAATCCATCTTGCTGAATTGGTGAGAGGCGTGTCTGTAAGACGTGCCAAGAGAAAGGGATCATCCTAATCATATAACAATATAATTAACTAAGGTCTTCCGAGCCCTTGGTGGTCGGAACCTTCCTAATCCATCTTCGTTTCCTAGGATTCAATTATGATCTTTTTAGACTTTAGGTGATGACTTCTAGTTGTCTACGGTCGTCCTAAGTCGTTTGACCGCCAGTTCCTCATGATGCATGCTTCCATATACCGTACTATGCACATCCGTACTCATTGAATCCCATAGAACAACTTAAAATCCAAGTTCTTCAGGGAGAATTCGAATGACTAGGGTTTCATTAGAATGAAAACCTGAGAGCTCTTTAATTCGATTGAGGGGGAATTCAATCGATAATAACCTCCAGAGTTCTTTCATTCGACTGAATTGGGAATTTAATCGAATGAAATCCCAAGAATTCTTTCATTCGACTGAATTTGGAATTCAATCGAATGAAATCCCAAAAACCTTCCCCGAGGCATCAGCTCTCACTTTTTCTCTAGAGGCACTTTCAAAACATTGTTTCTAGGGTTCCAATCAGTACAGTTACGCATTTCTTTTGTCAAAACTACTCAAAACCATTTTCATAACATATTCTCCTTAATTTCTACTTAAAGTTTCCACAATCAGACATATATAAAAACACATAAAAAATCATAAATAAAACCACATAGACAGTGGGTTTAGGGTTACCCACATCAAATGAAGATTTGGATTCTGTAGCTTTGCTGTAGGTAATTTCTTGGTCGTGTGGACGTGCTCCGGGGATTTTTTTGGAATTTAACAAAGTAATCGCGATATACACCAACGGGACTGGTGTTTGTGAAAATAACTGAAAACGACATAAGTTTGTCTGAAGGGTGGTGGCTATTTGTAGCCCCATTTCCGTTTTCTTTTTCCTTTTTATTTTATTTGTTTATTATTATCATTATTATTAATATTATTATTATATGAAAATATCTCCTGATGGAGACAAAAACCAGTTCCTCTGGGTCGGTTTCACTCCCGTTTGATATCGTTTTGTCCAAAATCTCTCATACCCGGTTGCCCTAAAAATATTCCGGACAATACCTTTGCGATGCAATAATTTTTCCTGGTAATCCTAGGAGTTTAATTAAGGTATTTTTGGCTTTTTCGTCTTATCGAAAAATTCCACAAGCATTTCCAGTATCTGAAAAATTCCTCGTTCGGACCGAAACTCCATCGAAATTTCTGCCACACTTTCGCAAGACCTTGAAATCCTAACCCTAACCACGAATCGCAAGTTAAGGCAAAATTCCATTTTCTCGCCTTCCTGACCGGCTTTCTAGTTACCTATTTGCAGGAATTTTTCGTATGGGAAAAGTCGGGATATTACATTATATGAACCACAATAAATGCTTTTAAGAAGACCAGTAAGGCAGAAAACATCAGAGATTATATGGTTTATGAAACACCCTAGCTAACTGTTTACCCGTACGTAGTAAACAATGCTCACTACGTTGTTTGCTATCTGATCGGAATACTTTAGTCCGTAATTATCTTTTGGAAAATTGTGGTTGCTTAAGAAAATAAGGACCCATTTTAAATTTTTCACTCGTATTACATCAATACTGAAATAGAGTCATGCGTTGGAAATAAACAAATATAATAACAAAGCGGATAACTTTATGATAAGTAGAACAGGTAATATACATCCATGGGGTCCACCATACAAAGTCATGTCACTGTATACATAATATGTACATAGA
>QANU01041437.1:0-13378 GCA_003254905.1 Nissolia schottii
CATGCCCTTGATCAAAAATCCCGGCATCTAGCCATCTCCGGTCCATATCCTGTCATAGCTGCTTGTGGCTCCTCGGTCGGCTCATCAGCGTCCTCATAATACGAGTCATCGTAGGTCCCTGAAGTCATAAGGCAGTGGGAGTGAGAACAGTAGGTTCTCAGTGGAAATAACTATAGTTCTTGAATCTCGGGTCATATTAGTTCGGACTTCAGGCCGCTCAGAGATTTCTAAGTGTGCATACATACTAAACATCCTACTGATTATTATCGGGCCTAAGTTCTGAACGGCTTTATCTACATTAGGTGATAGGGGAACTACTCTTGCTTACTACGTTCTCGTGCTTATTAACATTACGTTTGCATACATAGCCGTCTCGAGCGTTCTCTTTGACGGTAATTACAGAATAACAGTTACATATAATCATGCACAGCAGAATGAACATGCTTTTGGAATATTTGTTATTCCCACCATAGCATTGCCCTCTTTCGACCCTGCTATGACGGAATAACCTCGCACCCCCAATGTAGGCCCTCTTTTGACCTTCCTGCGGTAGGCTTCCACCTGCCGCGTGTCCTCTCAACCCCTCGACAGTGGGCGGATATTGTACCCCCACCTAGCATTGCCCTCTTTTGACCGTGCTAGGCATGATAACTGCACACCTTGCAGGGATGCCATATCGACACCACCTGTGGCGGGCTTCCACCTTCAAGATGTCCCTCTGACCTCCTGAAGTGGGATCGTTATTTGGCTCTCGTGATCACAGCCTCAGAATTTTCAGCATTTTCAGCAGCATTTCAGAATTTCATTTCTTTTCAGCATGTCATGACTTGTTTCCTATTGTTCATTTCATAATCTTTACTTATCTCATAGTTACTTCTAATTCTTCAACTTTCCTTATCATAAAATGCATGGAATGCATATACTTCACATATTTCAGTTACCAATTACAATTACAGCGTTGAGTGTTAGACTATGTGCCTTAAAACAGCTTTCATGAACCCCTCGGGTCTCAGACACCTCTCCGCGGAACCACTCAGCACCGTCCCAGGTGCCGCTCAACAACTCTTCCTCTCAGACACTATCCGCGGAACCCCTCAGCACCATCGCAGGTGCCGCTCATTAGCTCTAGACTGCTCTCAGCCTCTCTGCGCAGAAACCCTTCGCAAAATCCCCGGTGCCGCTCCACAACTCTCTAGGCTGCTCTCAGTCTATCTCCGTGAAAACACTCAGCACCATCCCAGGTGCCGCTCAACAAAACTCTAGGTTGCTCTCAATCTCTCTCCGCGGAAACACCCAACACCATCCCAGGTGCCGCTCAACAACTATGGACTGCTCTTAGTCTCTCTGCAGAACCCCTCAGCACCATCGCAGGTGCCGCTCATCAACTCTAGACTGCTCTTAGTCTCTCTGCGTGGAAACCCTCTGCAAAATCCCAGGTGCCGCTCCACAACTCTCTAGCCTGCTCTCAGTCTCTCTCCGCAGAAACACTCAGCACCATCCCAGGTGCCGCTCAACAACTATGGACTCCTCTCAGACACTATCCGCGGAACCCCTCAGCACCATCGTGGGTGCCGCTCAACAATTGGACTGCTCTCATCCTCTCTCCGCGGAAACACTCATCAACGGTCACTGGGCGAAACTGACAACCGAATCCCTTATTTTCATTCCTTTCTCTTCCCCTTTACTCATGGTTACTCCTTGAGGTTTTCACACATATTTTAACCATCAAAACCTATCTAATCCAGGTCACAGGACCCTTCAGAATCATCTCCCTAAATCCTAG
Organism: Nissolia schottii; assembly: GCA_003254905.1. Lineage (NCBI taxonomy): Eukaryota > Viridiplantae > Streptophyta > Magnoliopsida > Fabales > Fabaceae > Nissolia > Nissolia schottii. Next base: position 1,784 of record QANU01041437.1, read on the forward strand.
CATAGGTTCTAACATATATACAAACATAAAAACATACACCCACATGAACACATAACAAGAAACAACCACCAAAGAGGTAAGCAAACTAAACCCACTTGTAGAAGAACTTGGTGGTGGTGAGGGAAGCTTGGAGTGAAGTCCCACAAGCCTTGTTGTCTCCAAAGCTTGAGCTTTTCCTTTCTCCAAGACGAAGATCCTTGAGCAAGGTGGAGGGTGATGAGGTTGTTCCTCTAGAGTTTGAATGGAAGAAGATGAAACCAAGGTGAGGAGACTTTGGGGACTGTGTTTCGGTTCTTGGGAGGTGGAGGAAGATGGAAAAAGTGCTTGACCTCTTGATGGCTTGGTGGTGTTCTTGAGGTTTGGCTTGGTGTGTGTTTATGGAGAATGTGGAAGATGACTTTCTCTTGTAAATTTGGGGGAGGGAACTCGGTTTGGGTGGCTGAATGGTGAGGCCATTACGTGACTTTTAGGATTTAGAAAAAGGTGATGAATAGTAGAAGGTATGGGCATAGGTATGGCTAGTGATGGGATTTGGTGTAGTGTGTAAGACAAGTAAGGTGATGTGAGTTTTGGAAGCATGATTTTAGGGAATTATTTTTTGGACAATAATCTCCTCTCTTAACCGTGCAGCCCTCCATTTCAGCTGCTGAAATTTCATTTTCTCCCGGCTCCGGTTCGCTCGTGTTTTATCGCTCGCAATGTCGGTGCGCCGATGGTCGTCCGAAAAATATTCCTTTTATACCGTCGCGGTCCTCTAATTCCCCTCTACCTAAGGATATTAATATTTAAAGGTGTTTGTGAATTTTTTTCTCCGGGGGATTATTTTCAGGGACACTTTTTGCGCGTCAGAAAATTTCACTGACGAACAGTGGCTGTTCGATTGTCTGCCGAACTTCCTACAGCGACACGTTTTATTTCCTAAGGATATTTTACCTAATAATTTCCCATCTTTATTTTCTAATCATGATTAGAAAATTAATTTGATATTTATGTTTATGATTATTTTTCTAAGAAAAATCGGGATGTTACATCTACAATCAGAACATATTCTCCATGTTCCATCCTTTTTAGGTACTAAAATAACAGGAACAGTACAAGGATTCATGCTATCTCTTACCCATCCCTTATTCATTAGTTCATCCACTTGTTGCTGAATTTCTTTGGTCTCTTGTGGATTACTTCGGTAAGTAGGCCTATTGGGCAAAGATGCTCCAGGAATGAGATCAATTTGATGCTCTATTACTCTCAAAGGTGGTAGCCCACTTGGAACACTAGAAAACACATCTTGAAATTCCTGCAAAATAGATTTGACACTAAAAGGCAATTCAAAATTATCAAAATTACTAGTGTTCAAAATCTGATTTTTACAATACAGCACATAGAGGGGTTGTTTTGCAAGAAACACCCTCTTCACCTCTTTTTCCTTTATCAAAAAATTGTGTTTTTCCTCAAGTATTTCACTTTTTTTCTTCTCTCTTTGTTTTCTCTCAAGTGTTTCACTCTTTTTTTCTCACTTTGTTTTCTGTCAAGTGTTTCACTCACTTTTTGTTTTCCTTTTCTCTCTTGCATAATCTTTTCTCTCATTCTCATTTGATCCTCACACACCTCACTAGGACTCAATGGTTTGAGTATCACTTTCTTGCCTTGGCGCATGAAAGAAATTTTGTCGATAAATCCATCATGGAATGCTCTAGTGTCAAATTGCCATGGCCTCCCCAAAAGTAAGTGGCTGGCCTCCATTAGTACTACATCACATAGCACCTTATCCTTGTATTTCCCAATAGAAAACTCCACTTCTACTTGCTGCTTCACTTGTACCTCTCCGACCTCACTAAGCCATTGAAGTTTGTATGGCCTAGGGTGAGGTTTAGTGTCTAAATTCAGCTTTGACACTAATATATCACTAGCCACATTAGTACAACTTCCAGCATCAATTATCATCATGCATACCTTCCCATTGATAGAATATCTAGTGTGGAAAATATTCTCTCTTTGGGATTCATCTATAGACTTTAATTGGTTACCTAATGTAACACCCCTGCTAATTGCCTACTTCCATGGTAGCAAGCAATGCTCACAGGGTTGTTATGCGTTATGCCAGGTTAACTTTTACCCTTACCTTTACCTTTGCAAATAGTTCTTATTCAAAAATATGGACCAGTTTGAAAATTATTCTTTTACAGTGACAGTTTGTAAAGTAGGAGCCGTGCGTGATTTGGAGAACATATAACAACAGTCGCTATAGGTTAGGGATAACAGAAGCAGAACATCAAGAGTATATGTGCATATATAACTACAACCAAGGTCCAACATCAGTACACATTGTCATAATAATAATAAATAGGTACACAAAAGATATATAAGTCCTAATACATAATACAAAACATATGCCAAATGTCACGGTCATCCCTGTGCCTTGACTTCCATCTACCGTCAGTCCAAATGCCTCGTACACCTGCTAGATCCATAACCGAGTGGGGGGTGAGAACTCTTAGTCCTCAGTGGGGTTCCTTAGCCCTAACTACTATTCATTTACTCGGGTATCCTCCAGGCCGCTCAGGAGATCTCTAAGTAGTCATGCATACTAAAATCCTACTGATTATTATCTTGACCTAGGGTCCTGAACAGCTTTATCTATGTTACTATGTGATCAGGGGAACTAGTCTTTCTTATCTAGGTTCTCGCGCTTGCTACTCCTAACCATCGTTACCTAACCATATCATAAACATGCATGCAAACACACACACTAATCATCACGCATATGTTGCGCGGTAAACCTTCCACCATGCTTGCCAGGCACGGGACATTTCATAATATCTATGCAGGGGTCATCGTACCGATGAGGCACGGAAATCAATGCATGTTCTTATCTCATTCATCATATCTTTTCTTTCTTTCTTTTCATTTTGCTCTTCCGGGCCAGGCGTGAACTCCATGGACCCCGGTTTTATTCATTTTGTTCTTCTGGGCGCGTGAACTCCATGGACCCTGGTCTCATTCATCCTTTCTTTTCCTGTGTCCCAATACTCCCTCGTACACCTCAGGACCGTCATCCCCATGGTGGTGTACGACCTGCCTTCCTGTCTGTTCGCCGGGCCAACATGACTCCACCCCCTTACCGGGTGGCGAGGGGCCGCCCTCGTGGCTAAGCCGGAAGTGGACCATATCATCATTCATTCATTCTTTCATCACATCATAATCTGCTCATCTTTCCATCTCATGTCATGCATCTCATCATTCTTTTCTCTCATATGCACATTTATCTTTTCTCATCATGCTTTTGTTCCTACATTTCATTCTCAATCTTTATTCATTACTCATTCATTAAACAATCACTTCTAGTGATCTATCCTCATGATGCATGCTTGCTCAAACACATAAACATATAATCACATAAATCCTATACTTAAGCTTTGGTGCGTGTCCACTTATAACCGTGCCCATTTTAATTATAAGCTTCTTCGCACCTCTACTTAAGTATAGCTATAACATTGATGATTGGACTATGTGCCTCAAGACAACCTTGAAAACCCTCACTAGGGAACCACTCGGTAACTCCAGGGAACCTCCGCGGAACCCACTCAGAAACTCTCCAGGCTCTCCGCGTAACCACTCAGCAACACTTCAGGGATCATCCGCGGAACCCCGCTCAGCTCTCGCACTCCAGGGGTCCTACGCGGAACCCACTCAACGCTTACTTCTTTGTTTATTTTCTCTCATTTTCTCACACTCGCATTCCGGGAATCCTCCGCGGAACCCTTCAGCATGCCTCTCCAGGGAAACCACAACAACTCTCTAGACTCCTCTCAATCACTCTCCGTGGAACTACTCAGTGCTTACTTCCTTGCTGGTCTTCTCTCATTTCCTCACATTCGCACCCCAAGGATCCTACGCGAAACCCACTCGGCAGCACACCTGGTGCCGCCCAACAACTCTCTACAGACTCCTCTCAGTCACTCTACGCGTACCTATCTGGCACCCGTTCCGGACGCCGCTCAACAACTCGACCCCTCTCGGTCCCTCTCCGCGGAACCAACGCAGCACCAGTCCAAGCGACGCTCAACAACTCCAGACTCCTCTCAGCGTTTACTTCGTTGCTTATTTTCTCTCATGTTCTCACATTCAGTCACTCTCCGCGGAACCCACGCTCGTCGGTCACTAGGCGAAACTGGAAACCGAACTGCTTAATTTATTTCATTTCTTTTCCTCTTTGCTCATGGCTACTCCCTGAGGTCCTCACACATATTCCAATCATCATAGAACTAGCTAGTCCAGGTCACAAGACCCTTCAGAATCATCTTCCTAGCCTAACCAAGCATTTCTAGCATAAACCATAACAAAAACATACAAACAAGCAAGCATAGAAAAGCCACCAAGGAGGGGCAAGCTTAGGATTACCCACTTGCAGAAAAACCTGGTGGGGGAGGAAAGATTGGGGTGAAGTCCCACTAGCTCGATGCTTCCCATGCTTGGGGCCACCTTTCTCCAAGAGAAACTTGAGAGAAACTATGAGTAAGCTCACGGTTTTTGAGAAGGGGAGAAATGAGATTTTTGCTTGGTGTTGTGAGGAAGAAGCCTCAGTTTTAAGGGGCTGATGGTGAGAGAATTTGGTTGATTTTTAGAATAAATAAATGTGGTGAATAGTGTGAGGTATGGGCATGGGTATGGGTGAGTGATGTGAGTTGGTGAAGTAAGTAAGGAAGGTATGGTGATGGGACCTTGGGAAGCATGATTTTGGGGAATTATTTTTGGTCAAAAATTTCACTCACAGTCGTGCAGCCCATACCTTCAGCTGCTGAAATTTTATTTTTTCCCGGTCCCAGTTCACTCGTGTTTTATGGCTCGCAGTCTCGGTGCGCCGCGCACGGTCGTCTGAAAAATATTCCGTTTATACCGTCGCGATCCTCTAATTCCCCCTACTTAAGGGTATTAATATTTAAAGGTGTTTATGAATTTTTCTCTGGGGGAGTATTTTCACGGACACCTTTTGCGCGTCAGAAAATTTCGTCGGCAAACAATGACTGTTCGGTTGTCCGCCGAACTTCTTGCCGCAACACGTCTTATTTTCTAGGTATATTTTACCTATTAATTCCCCATTTTAATTTCCTAGTCATGATTAGAAAATTAATATAATAATTATTATTTCCCTATGGAAAATCGGGATGTTACACCTAACAACCTCCTTACCATCAACATTTCTCCCTCCACGGCCTCCTCTTCATCTTCCTCTTCCTCATCATCTCCTTCACTAGCTTCGGACTCGCTAGTATACTCCCCACTATCCTTGAGAAGAATCACTTTCTTTGAGGGACACTCATAGGCATAGTGACCCAAACCTAAGCATTTGAAACACTTCACCTCTCTACTCTTTTTGTTGGGTTGTTCTAAGGCCTTTGAAGGTGCCTTTCCTTGAGTTGTAGGTGCTGGATTGCTAGAATTGGCATCCCTTTCTTTTTAAATTTGTCCCTCCAACTAGAAGAAGTCAAGTTGGCTGAGCTTCTCCTAGCCACGCCTTTCCTCTTAAATTATTGCTCCACTTGCTTAGCTTTGTGTAACAACTCCTCCATTTCAACAAACTCCTGTAATTCCACAATATCTCGAATATCGTTATTCAAACCATTAAGAAAACGTACCATGGTTACCTCTTCATCCTCATGGACTTTGGCTTGAATCATTAGCATCTCCATCTCCTTAAAGTACTCCTCAACCCCCTTGCTGCCTTGAGACAACCTTTGGAGCTTGAGTTTCATGTCTCTAGCATAGCTAGTGAGAATATACCTCTTTCCCATGATTCTCTTCATTTCTGCCCAATTCTCCACCATTGGCTCCTCATTCCTCAACCTTTCCTTTTGTAGCTCATTTCATGGTGGCAAGCTTCACCTTTTGCTCCTCTTCATAGTTGTTACAAGAGAAGACATGTTCAATCTTGAGCTCCCACTCCAAATAAGCCTCCGGATCACTCCTACCCTTGAATGGAGGAATGTTGAGTTTAACACCCTCAATTCGATTTTGTCTAGGAATGTTGTTATCATCCCTCCTTCTTCTTTCTCTTCTTTCATCCTCTCCTTGAGAACTCCTCCGTTCCTCCAAGTTGTCCAGACGATCATTGAGAGAATCCATTGATTGTTTCAACAATCTCTCAAAATGGTGTGTAAGAGCTTGTATTTGGAATTGTGAAATTCCTCCTCCATCATTTGGATTATCACCTGCCATCTTAAACAAACAAATCAAATGTAACCAAAAATTTCTCACCGCACTCAACTGTATCACTCGTTTATGGCTTTTTCTATAATGTGCATTCTTTCCTTTTTCCACTCTAGAATTCTCTTGAGTTCTTAAGTGATTCCACAGAGAGGACAATCTACCAATTGTGTCAAGACAAGAATTAGCATGGCTAACAAGGTTTCGGAACAAGAAAATAGCAACCAAGTCACAAAACAACAATAATACCTTAAGAAAACCTTTGAAATATGAGTTTTAGCAACAAGCATGAACCACGCAGCCAAATCTTTTTTTTGACGAATTTTCTCTTTCTTTTTTTTTCTTCTTTGTTTTTTTTCCAAATCAACAAAGGCTTAACTCTTGCAATGGTTCAACAAAAAATGAAAAGGAACAAGAATACAAGAGAAATAACAATGGCCAAAAAAATGTAGAGGAAATTTTGAAACCTCAAACCTGAGCTCTGATTACCAAATGATATGACCAATGTTATCACCAAGTTGGAGTCTCAAATTAGAATTGATGAAAATAAAATAAAGAGACAAACACACAAAGGAATTTGGGAAATCCTTTGATAGCCTCAATCTTGAATCACTCAAGAACTTAGAGAATCACTCTCTAACTATCAAAATGATCACAATCTGATTATAATTCAACTTAAATTCAAAAATTAAACAATTTGGCTAGCTATATGCTGTTTTGCCATTTGGTTGTTACAAAAACTTAAGAGACAAAACTGAAAACTAAAAGCAACTAAAAGCCAAAAGAAACATAACTGAAAACTAATAATGAGCACCAACTAATGCTACTAATGGTGTCATCTAATGAAAAAAAATGAGCTGAATAAAAATCAACAAAAATCTCATGGCATGGCCACTTATTTGCTAGACAAAATTAAAAAAAAAACACTCCAAAGAAGTCTCATTCAAGTTGCACCACCTGGTCCACATTTTCCATGATGCAATTAATCATTTTGGATTCACCCTTTTCTAATTTAAGCCTCACTTTAAAAATTGTTGCTAAAACATTTTGTAAAGCCTCTTTTGCTTTTCTAGCTCTGGCCCTTGTCATTGGCCCTCCAAGTCCTTTAATTGCCTCTTGTTCTTTGCCCTTGATCATGTCCTCATCACTCTGACCCCACTGTCTATGTGGTTTTAATTTTTTAACTGTATGTGTTATTTTGTACGTCTGACTGTAAAAATGTTAAGTAGTATTTTGGGGAACTTTAGGGTAAGAAGGGTTTTGGGAAATTTCGATAAATGAAATGCATAACTGTACTGATTGGAACCCTAGGAACAGTGGATTTTTGAGGAAAATGAGAACTGAAGTCTCGGGGAAGCAAGTTTTACAGCTTTCAATCGAATGAGGATGAATTTCAGTCGAATGAAAGCCAATTCGAGCTTTCAATAAATTGAATTCCAATTCAGTCGAATGAAAGAAAATCTCAGGATTTCAATCGATTGAATCCCATAGCATTCAAATGAAAGCATGCTGAGGATTTCAATCGAATGAAACCCCATTTCAGTCGAATGAAAGCACTAGTAGGGATTTCATTCGAATGTAACCCTAGACATTCGAATAAAACCTGAAAGACTTGAGACTTTAGTGGCTCTAAGGGATCCAATGGGTAAGGATAGGTCTATTATTGTATATCAAAGCATGCATCATGAGGAAAGGGTTGTCGTGTAGGTGTTAGGGCAACCCTAGAGAACTAGAGGTTAATTACCTAATGTTAAAGATCATAATGGAATGTTAGGGAGCAAGAATGTAGTTATATTCTAGGAAGCCCTCTCTTGGCAAAGTTTCACAGACGCGCCCCTCACCAGCCCCAATAGGGTGGGTTGGTCAGATGTGTTACCTCACCAGTCCCAAAAGGGTGGATTGGTTAACCGGTCCCAAAAGGGTGGATTGGTTATTGAGGTTAAGGACACAAGGCAGGAAAAGTGTTACCCTCTAGAGAGAATGATCTACATGCGCTTGATGTCCCTGATATAAGGTTTAATCTTTTTATTGTTTATTTTAGCGTCATTTGTTTTGTTTTGAATTTTTCTAATCATTATGTTTTAATTGATGTATGAATTGAAAAGCTTTAATTTTCAACTTAATGATGCCAATAGAAAGTCTTCCTTGAATATTTATTTGGATGAGTCAAATCTTGATATGAATGTCCAAGTTAATGTATTGGAATATTGGAAAACTCAAAGTCATCGATGACCTGATTTAGCTAGTATGGCTTGTGATGTCCTTAGCATCCCAATTACTATAGCATCTGAATCATCCTTTAGCATTGGCGCTCATGTTTTGAACAAGTTTCGCAATTCCCTTCTCTAATAAAACGTGCAAGCTCTTATTTGTACTCGTAGTTGGATATGCGGATTTAGTTTTGATGATAATGTTTATTTCATATTATTTACACCTATTTGCACTCTTGTATTAGGATATTATGTTTCTTACTTATATTGAATGAAATGTATTTGTTTTCTTAGTATTAGAATATTGAGCTTGATTGTTTCTATTAATTATAGATGATGATGAAATCCCACAGAGGCGGAGAATGAGAAAGATAAGGAAAAAGATAATGAAAATGTTGTATGATGGTAGTCATTTTATACTAACTAGTATCTACTAAGTCATACTTTTCTATTTCTTTTTTTTTTTTATATCTAACTTTGATATTTACACATGTATATAGGTGATAAGTGGTTGAACAAGAGTGAAAGATCTTCAATGAAGGCCTTGGAATATTGAACAATGAAGATCTTTTGATTGAACAATGTTAGTGTCTATGTATTTTGGTGAACTAAAATGTTGAATCTACCCTTCCATGTAACATTCCGCTTTCTCCTTAGCAGAATTTCGCTAGATAATTGTCCAAGATATTTCTAATTTCAGTTGAGCCGTTAGAATCATAAACTCTTAGGATGAAAATTGTCTGTACAAATATTTTTGCACGTTTTCTCACAATTTTGCAGACACTAGAACAAACCCTTTCTGCCGTCTGAATACAACCGCGCGTCTAAAGTATCCTTAAAAAGTATGGCTATAGGCGAGCATTCATAAATACCTAAATGACCCTAGAATATTACTTAGAAAAAATTAGGAGATCACAAGGACGTGATCAGAATATTTTTAGAACAGCCGTACGTGAAGTACCGGGACCGGAAACGAGAAAAACCTGATCAAAATTGATCTGCCGGAGCCTGTTAATTCTTAGCCACAAAAAGTGGCCAAGACACAAAGCCATTCACGGTTAGGAGGAGGGCCAAACGGCCTAGTCAAAGACTCAAAGATGACTCATGGTGGTGCTTAGGTCATGCATGACATAAGCAAGGGTATTTTGGTAAATTATGCCCAAGGGCATTTTGGGAAGGCAAAATTCGGCCCAAGGCCTATAAATACCTCCCAAAATCAGAATTTTGAGGGAAAAATTGGAAACCTTTGCCAAACTCTGTCCAATTTCACATTCAGTCGTTTTACTGTCCAAAAACCTTAACCCGGAGACTTTTCCTCACAAGACCTAACTTAAGCCTCCTAAACCCTAACCTCACAAATTCTTCTAGCATCTTGGAGGACTCTCTTATACATCTATTCTAAGGTTAAGAGCTTGGGCATAACCAAGCAAGGTGGGATTCTGGACAAACTGGCTGCAGCAAGTGCATAAAAGTGGGTAAATGATAAGTGCCCAATTTACATAATTTTGACCTATTAAAATGGCACTTATTTTCTTATGTTTTTAAAGAATTATCTAACTTAAATCCCCATATTTTGTAGGTTTATAATAAATTTTAAAGATGGATGCAAGCATGATTAATTGAAGAATAATCCCAAAAGAATGGAGAAAAGGGCAAAATAGGAAAAAGAGCTTAAAGGAGGCAATCAGGCGTGAAGACCGCTCAGCGGTGACCAAGCCTTGCTCAACGCGAATAGGACAAAGAACCGCTAAGCGGTGCACCCTTGGCCGCTCAGCGGATGTACCTCGGAGCCACTTGCAGCCACAACATTTATTGCGCCAGCTGGAGCCAGCTTGGAGGCGGCGCCGCCCTGCAAAAAGCTGCCGGAGCATTTATTACTCCGTGTGTAATGATTACACCGCTCAGCGATTCACCATAACCGCTCAGCGAATAAGGCTTTATCGCTCAGCGATGGTACCCAAACTGCTGAGCGATGACCAACAGATTTTGCCTATAAATAGAGGACCTGAGGCATTCATTCAAATCATCCCTTCTTCCACCCATAGTTCATTCTTTTACACATTCTCTTGTACTTTAAAGCCTAGGTGAGTTTAGCAACAAAGAGGAGGCCGGTGAAGGAGCCAGGAGATCGAAGAAGCTCGGCGAAGCCGCTATCATGATAGCGTGATAACGTGTCATGGTAAGCGTCGAAACCTTGCCTCTGAGATTCTCTTGTAAGATGGATTTCTAATCCTCTTGTTGTTGGGATTTTGATGAATATTGTAGTATGATTGTATCCATGTAACTTTTGCCTATGAATCATCTATTTCTTATGATTCGCTTGAATGATTTTATGCTTAATGCTAGCTTTTGTTTAGTGTTTTGCTTTTTAATTTGGGACTTATTTGTATGAACGGAAGTTGTATTAATTAAGCCATAACCAAGTTAAAATCAATATTGCTATGCTAAGCTAGATTCTAGACTTGAACGTTGTGAACGAAAGTTACAGTCACTAAAGTTGGAACTAAATCATTTCATCAAATCTTGTTGCCGTAATTGGAATAAAGGTTAGCTGTTTTAACATCTGGAATAACGCTGGCATACTTTGTTAAGCTTGTGTACGAAAGTGACAGTTTAACAAAGGAAACCTCTGATCTTTTCATGCGCGAAAGCGATGACAAGTTAAGAACTGGTGGCGGGCAATCAATGAAATGATGATTCTATGTAATAAGTAAATGGATGCATGAAACTATGATATGATTCAATTCCCAACAAGCTTCCGTATCTACCTCTGATTTGTTGCATATTTACTTTTATGTTGTTTATTTATTTATTTAACTATCAACAAATTACCAAATCTTTCACTTCATTGTTTAATTAACTAAACTCAAGAATGGTAATTTTGCAACTCTCTGTGGATTCGACTATACCCGACTATACTGCAATTGGATCCCTTGTGGATCTGAAAGTTGTAAAGTAGGATATATTATTTTGGAACGACTGAAAGTTCAAACTAAGCTTCTGACAAAAGCATTGAACAAACACGTAGATTTGGCTTTCATCAAAATTGGCGTCGTTGCTGGGGAGTTGCGTCAAAATTACATAGCTTGAGTTTTGTTTGATTAAACAATTGTGAATATTAGTAAAATACTGTATAGTTCTTATTTTGTTATTTTGTGAACTATCTTGTTCTAATCTTATTGGC
>QANU01041453.1:0-10674 GCA_003254905.1 Nissolia schottii
GTCACAAATACATTTTACCATAGATTCTAGTAATAAATACATTTGTCCCTATTTAGGTGGTCATGACATGTGCTAAGTGTTACCCACAACTTATAAGATTTCAGAGTATTTTAAGAATTTTAAGTTCATAAATGGTTTCCAATAATATCAAAAGGTAAATATTATTATCTCATTGCCAATTAATAATACAGCAAGTTAATCTCACACAATAGAAGATGGAATTACATTATTAGTTGTTATGTCCACACTTGAAATGAAAGCTTGTATTACTTGAAAGTAGTACTAATAACAATGGTTTTATGCTCTTGAAACACGAGGCAACAAGTCACTGGTGAAAACTACTTCCTCGCTTACCATATAGGCACACCGAACTAGCTATCCCTCCTTTTGCTCATCAATACACTCTAATTTTCGCCGCGCCACTATGGGTTCAGCTTCTTGTCACATAGCAATGCTGCCGTGGTGGTTCGCAATGGGACACATCACACCATATCTCCAATGCGCCAACAAGCTAGCTGAAAGAGGTCAAAGAATCTCCTTCATCCTCCCCAAAAAGACACAAGCCAAGCTACAACACTTAAACCATCATCCGCACCTTATCACTTTTGTCCCCATGGATCAGAAACCACTGCAGAGATCCCTCCCTTCGCTGTCTCACATCTGATGACTGCAATGGACCTCTCAGAGAAGAACATCGAAGTCCTCCTCCTCGATCTAAAGCCAAGCAGTGTGTTCTTTGATCATGCATGCTGGATACCACGCTTGACTGACTAAGCATTTAGGGATCAAGTCCTTGATGTACCTCGTATTCAGCGCAACAGCATTGGCCCACGACTGTTCCCCCAAAGGCTGCAACGTAACCGAACAGGACCTGATGGAGCCCCCTCCACGTTTCCCTGACCCGTCCATCAGGCTTGGCGCTCACGAGGCCAGACTGGTAGCCGGTTTACAGAAACTAGAGTTCGGCAAAGGGGTCCGCTTCTTTGAACGTTGGATCACTGGTCTAACGCAAGCTGATGCAATAGGCCAGGTTCAAAGGCTGCAGAGAGGTCGATGGACCCTATGTTGATTTTCTGGAGGAGGAGCTTGGGAACCCTGTGCTACTTGCAGGGCGTGCTATACCCAAGGTCGCGCCGTCTGATTTGGATGACAAGTGGGCCAAATGGTTGGAGCGTTTTGAACCAGGGTCCGTCGTTTTTACTGTGCATTCGGAAGTGAATGGGGACTCGAACCGGATCAGTTCCAGGAACTGCTCTTGGGCGTTGAGCTGTCGGGCATGCCGTTCTTGGCAGCACTTAAGCCCCCGAACGGTTATGAGTCTGTCGAGTCAGCGTTTCCAGGAAGAAAGGGTTCAGGGAAGAGGCGTTGTGTTCTGTGGGTGGGTTCCGCAGCTGTTTATTCTGGAGCACCAGTCTGTGGGGTGCTTCATCCTCCTCTGTGGCTCGTCATCGCTGTCAGAGGCGCTGGTGATACAAGTGCCAGCTGGTGCTGTTGCCGACTCTTGGTGAGAACGTCCTTAACCTTAAGGTTGGAGTGGAGGTGGAGAAAGACCAAGAGGGCTTGTTCAACAAGCAGAGCGTGTGCAAAGCCGTGCAAACTGTGATGGACGATGGCAATGAGGTGGCGAAGGAGGTGAGAGCCAACCATGCCAAGTTCAGAGAGATATTGCTCAAGGAAGACTTGGAGTCCTCTTATATTGGCAGTTTCTCCAAGAAGCTTGAAGATCTTCTAGGCTGATATCTTTCTTCCATCGTTGGGTAATGCTCTTCACAACTCTTCAAACAATAAATTTTGACAACTCATGGACAATGTAAAAAATATCAACAAGATGTTAGTGTTGTTATAGATTATAACAAGGTGTAATCATATCTTATAGTATTTTTGTACGTTGCCTGTGTATGTTGTTAAAATTTGTTGTTCAAATAACATTACCCTTTATCATTTATTGTTGTAACTTTTGGTATCATTTTCAATAACACATTGATGAGCTAGTTAGATGGGTTGCTCATTCATAACATTTTAAATAATTGTTCACCTTTTTATCTTTATATGTTTAAAATAATTATCCACTTTTAAAGCGTATACAATATTAATTATAATCTTTTTCTTAATATGACCCTATTTAATGAAAGTAGTGAAAAAGAGATGTAATACATAAAAAAAAATTTAAGGTTTAAATAAGTTTTTTAATATATAACAATTTTTATGTGTTTGCACCCTAATAGAAAAAATTGATTTTGATCCCTAACAATTTTTCTTTTGTTTTTTTTCCCCTACCGTCACTTTAGTCTGGTAATTGATATGACAGTTAACGTGAACACGTGACGCGTAACATCCCACTTTTTCATATTATTAAAAATTGTCTTGTAGTTCAATAAATAGTGATTAACGTTATACTATTAACTAGGTATATGTTTGAACTAGACAACTAAAAAATAAAATATAACATTCTAGTTAGCATGATTGTCAAACTCGAGAGTTTAAGTAAACTCGTATGAGTTTACATACATAAAAAAATATGTTATAAGTAATATAATTAGGAACTAAATTATAATTGAAATTGAATAATATTAACTTTAAATTAAATTAATGAAAGAAATATTATAAAATACACCTTAATGCATGACACTTAGTAGTTATGTCATATTTTATTCAATATCAGTATTATTTTATAGTTCATTAAAATATAGCTCAATTATAATAAATATATGAAATTAGCTAAATAAACTCAATATATATATTATCTAATATAAACAAAGTTAGGTAAGTATCTAACAAAGTAACAAAATTAAATTTGTACATTTTGAGGTAAACTCAGATACATTTTAACTCGTAAACTCGCTAGTAGAATTGAGAGTTTACTTAAACTCGTACGAGTTTACCAAACAAAAGTTTACATAAGTGTTAACTCGCTTTGTATAGTTACGAGTTTACGAGTTAACTCGAAAGTTTAACAATCATGTTAGTTAGCTTATAAGACAAAACAAAAATCAGTTGAAAATCGGTCAGTCAGTTTGTTAGTTAGACTGACAGTCAACTATCAATCTTGATGAGTCAACTGTTGGACCAGAAACCAAATAGGGTTCCAGACCTTGTTTTTGTACCTTTAGCTAGGGTATTGTCGTCCTTCTAAAACTTCTGATGTTTCGGTTACAATTGAAAGTTAGGTTCTGACCTACTTGTCCCTAAGACTAACTTTATCTTTGCGCAAAGTCCCAAAGAGACCAGAGCCCTATATGAGACCAACTTCTTCAGTATTTAAATTATAATAATCTTTTTTATTTTAATATAATTTAAAAAAGTCAAAAAATATATTTTTATTTTTCGAATGCACCTCACGTTGCGTACCGTCCTTTCCCAGACGATAAATTATAATATTGTATATTTATGTGAGAGTATTAAATAGATGTTTTAATATTATGTGCAAATATTTTTTCTTGATCAACTATAATCTTTTTGAACATAGAAGATAGTAAACGTCCTTAAAGAAAAGTGAAAAAAAAAAACGAAAAAGTGTGACATTATTTCACAGATTAAAAATAGTACTTTTAACTTTTATGGGACGTTTTTTTGCAATTAATAGTGTTGTTTGACCTCAATTTTGTGACTCATTTTAAGGCACATTTGTAAGTATCTTATAATTATTAGTGAGAAATGAGTTTCACAATTTCTCGTAATCAATAGTTCATAGTCATCTTAAAATATCTCTTAAATTGAGTTTTAAAGTTGAGTACAATTAAAATTTGGATTTTTTTACAGTATCCATGACAATTTTATGGGTTTGATACATAAGTTTATGTGAACTATGTGAACCAGTTAAAATCTAACACATCATTTAAATATATTTAATATAAATTTGATTATTTATATTTATAATTTAGTTCCTTTTCAAAAATTAATTACAAACTAATATTCACCCAGCAGCACTTTTTACAGATTCATAGCACGAATAGAACCTAATATTTTCTTGCCGCTACGCTAATTGTCTATAGTTGTCACCCATATAACAAAGCAAAAACAGTACAAACGAAGGATATGGTAGAAGTTTTCTTGCTGATTTTTAAACAACGTATCTTCATACATAGTAGAAGTTTTGAATTCAAAATTAAGAATATCTCGAATACAAAAGTGAAAATTACCAAACCAGTACCCAATTAGTTATTGACAGGTTGTAACAGTTAGTTATTGCAATTAATTTAGTTTTTGTTTTGTTAGCTTAGTATAGTCATTCAAGTATCCTTTTCACAAACATCACGATATTTGCGAGGGAGGTGAACGGGCGACTAGACCATCAGATGTATGTAGATAATTTCGTTGTGTTTCTTTTTCTTCGCTCTCGAGCACATGCAAGCTTAAGGTTCTAAGCAATAAATGAATTAATTGATTCAATAAGCGAAATCAAGATGACAAGAACAATTTAAAAGATGCTTTATTTATTAGACTCGAGAGGGTTACTTAATACATAGCATGCACGCACAGAGAGTAGATACACACCACGAAGGTAAATAACTTATTCCACACACACACACACACACACGTTGCCAGCATCTGCTCCTCTGTCAGCCTGATCTGGGTAAGACGCGGCGCCAAGCTGAGGACAGAGGCTCAATCACCGCCTGGTAAGCCGCGGCCGCATATTCCAACGCTACGGAGGATTTGGTAACGTAAGGCAGTATCTTACCGCTGTAATCAGCCGGCGGCAAATCAAAGTATCTCTTCCATAGCATAACCCCTCCATAGTTGGCCGTTTTCTTCACGTGCGGGAGCACATATTTGATCAGATCATTCGGCTCGATGTAGCCGCTGCCAGCACCACTGAGGCTGGCAGGCAGGCCCAAGAACAGGGTATTGTTGGACTTAAGCAGTGCGGCCCACGAGTCCCACGAGTCAAGGAGCGCCTGGAGCCCCTTCGCGTAGGAACAATCCGGGTTGTTGTAGAATTGAACGAACACAAAGTCGAAAACTCCAGTTTTGATGGCTTTGTCGAGGAAATATATCTGCTGCCATTTGGGTGGGCACGGACACTGCGGAGCCGCCGACAAGTAGAACTTCTTGTTCGGCTGCCTCAGAGCGTCCAGCTCATAAGCCAGATTCTCCCAGTACTGATTTCGCTGCGCTCGATGTCGAAATCAATGCCGTTTAACGTGACACTTCCCAGCGGCCCAGGTTGGCCGCTGAGAAAATTGGTGTAGAGGTAGTTNATCAAGGAATTAAACTAAAGAAAAAATTTAATAAGATGCAAAATTAAAATTTACGATTTATTATGACACAAAACTTAATTAACCCTTCTTTTTTTATCTAATACGAATTAAGAACGAGAAAGGCGTAAACTCAGGGCAATAAAACAGTTTGGTTGGATCGTTGAAATAAGTTCGTTTTCACGGTGCCTTTGTGAACATCAAGACACGAGATGGACATGGGCCAAATTTGCAGGATTTTTCCAAACTGTTGAACAAGCAAATGCGCCTTTGATTTACCGAAACAAATACATAGATGTTGCACATGGACGGGTTTATAGAAAGATAAAATCCACTCAAATCAATTTTGGTTGGGTTGGATTATGTCTTTTGATAATTGATAACCACCGACTCTTAACAAAGTGAGGAGCATATATAAACACATCATATATAGTGTTTGGAAAAACGTCATATCCCAAAGAAATACGAACATATCTTGAGACTGCTGTACCCTTGTGCTTAACATATTCCACACGCGAAGACACTCGTCCAACATACATGTTGTTCGAAAGTGTCCAAATAACAAATTTCATAATTAGTCTTATTTAAGCATGTCTGAGTTATATCTAAAAGTTTATTGAGTCGTATTTGTGTCGTGCTCAAGTAAAAATTATTTTAAATACTAAATAATTTATAATAATATGAATCCTTAGAAAATTAGCAAATATTGGGATTTTTTTCTCTTTTGATACAACTGTGGAAAGAAATTACGAAAATACCCTCATTTTCAAACTATTTACAATACTACCACAGTTTGCGCTGACGTGGACTCGGCGCCACGCGTGGCATGCAACGCAGGATTTGCCAAACCGGTAGGCGAATTCGATGTGGATTCGCCAAACCGCTTGGCGAATTTGGCCTGGATTCGCCAACGCGCCAGGCGAATCCTTTGCAAAAAAAAAAAAAAAGACAAATTACTAAATACGCCAACCCGGTTGGCGAATCCAATACACCGTTTAACCTTCCTCCCCATTTCCTTCCACTCTTCTCATTTTATCAAAATTCACTTGTCTCTCTAAGATTTTATCTCTTTACAAACCCAGAGCTCCTGCTCCGTTGCTGTTGTGGCACTGTTGCGTCAGTGACGTAAGTTCTAAAACCCCTCAACCTTATTAATTGTTGTTGTTAGTTATATTAATTATTTGAAATTGAGTTTGCTGAAATTTGTTAGTTAATTATTGCATAGAGCTGTTTGTGTATTGTATGTTTTAACATTTTTTAGTGTATTCAACCACTGGTTCAACATCCTGTGTTTATTTTTAGGAACAACCATCAGATCAATCATTGAATTGCTTGTTTATTTTTACGAACAACCATCAGTCCACTTCATTTTTTAGGGTTATGAACACTTATCAAATCATAGTTGTATGTGAATATGCCAATGTTAAATCATGTCATCGACCTAAACTCATTAACCATTGCTACGGATCGAACGTATGACATACATCATGAAATCAAAAGGGCACAAGCGCGTAGACATATAGTAAACGACATAAAAAAAAATAACATTAAAATGTCCATATCATGATTTTAAATTTCAACCTTACATAAACCCCTACATAAATAATAATAAAACATATCATGACGGGCTACCTACTCCTAGCTCTATGGCGGCCGGCGGTCAGTATCAGACGAGCCAGGCTGGGACGGGAAAGTATATGGGGGTGGCGGGTGGTAAGGGCATGGTGGGGGTGTGTAAGAATGGGGTGGGAGTGGCTGGGAGGTGTAAGGATGGGGCTGGGAGGTGTAAGAGGGTGGCTGGGAGGTGTAAGGGCATGACGATGGTGGGTACGAGTAACCGTGTGCTGGTGGGTAAGGGCAAGGGAACGAATGTGGGTAATTGTATGTGCGTGGAGGTGGTGGCATGGCAGCGTCGACAGTGGGTGCAGGCCCGGACTCTGATGGCGTAGGCTGCTGTGTAGAAGAACCAGAGTCATCGATCGCTCGAATGCTTCTTCTGCCGTCCGCTAATCCAACTCGCCTCCTCCGACATGGTCTACGGTCACCCTGCTCATCAACGTCCGTGGGAGGTGGCACGTTGGTCGTAGGAGCAGGAGCGAACTGGAATTGTTCAACCCGTATCCGATCATGCTCCTGTATGGCACACAGGATCTCCTCCATGGATGATCGAAGGAGGTCTATCGTGAATGCTACACGATAAGGATCAACAACTACTGCCAACATCTCCGCCGCGATGTCACCCTAACAATGAAAAAGCACAGATCATGCATTCAAGTAATCCAAAACAAATATTTTTAATAAAATGTGGAAAAGTAAAACTTATCACAGTCCCGATGGGCGCCGACTCTCGACCAATCCACCGCCGAGTAATCTTCCTAAACAACTGCTGTATTGTGACCGTGTAGTGAGCGGCTGCTGCAATGGGTGCTGAGTGGCAACCCGGGGATCCCAATCATCCCAATACCCAATATACTGTCTGTGGACAACCGGCCAATCTAGCTCGGTCTGTCTAGCCAGCGTGATGCTGTGCAGATGATCGGGCTGGTACGGTCTGCTTGGTATGGGCTGATCCATACCGAACTGTCGCAGTGCGCGATCGGGTTGGTGCCACTCCACAATGAAAAAGCAAACCATTGGGACTATGGCCCGCCAGCTCGCTGCTCCCGACAAGCAAAACTCGGGGAGGGTTGCCACTAAGTCAGTCGAATATGGCTGCCAGACAATTTGCGGATATATAAAAAGTTGTTAGCGAGGTGAACATTATCGACGGCAAGGCAAATGCATACCAAAGCATATTTATATAATTACCTCTGTCTTTTTCAAGTTATCGAAGAAGAGTCGATAATAACAGAGGACGTGCTGTGGCGACTCGGACAACACCTTATGTGCGTGCCACCTAAAACAAAAAAACAAGAGCCATTGCTTGTTAGTTAACCCATGTAATGCATAATACTAAACCAAAATCAGGTGAACAAATCAGTGGTGGGCGCGCACCCCACTGCAGAGTGGGTATAATGGATCGCGCATAAGACTGTCATGGTTGTCGGAGCTGCTTGCCGATGTTCCCGATGCGCTGCCGACGAGATCGTGCTCCACCAGTATACACGAGCCTACTTGCTGCACTTCATTGGAGGCACTTTGTTCTTAGACCATTCAGGTGCATGGGTGCACTCCATGTACCTCCCCCTGCTAGCGGACTTAGAGCAGACGGGGACATACAGCTGGGGATCAGCGGTGCTTTCGTTTATGTACATGGAGCTGTGCAAGGCCACTGACTACGATGCGCACAACATTGGGGGCCCTTGCACTATCCTCCAATATTGGGTGTGGCACAGGTTTCCTCGCATTGCCCCAGCACTGCATGATCATGCCGACGAGGCGGGCTGGGCTGGTTATACAGCATAGCGAGCACAGTTTCGTCCGTTGCGATTCAGGTATGAGTTATTGATTTGTTCACCTGATTTTGGTTTAGTATTTTTCATTACATGGGTTAACTAACAAGCAATGGCTCTTTGCTTTTTTGTTTTAGGTGGCACGCACATAAGGTGTTGTCCGAGTCGCCACAGCACGTCCTCCGTTATTATCGACTCTTCTTCGATAACTTGAAGAAGACAGAGGTAATTATATAAATACGCTTTGGTATGCATTTGCCTTGCCTTCGATAATGTTCACCTCGCTAACTTTTTATATATCCGCAGATTGTCTGGCAGCCATATTAGGCTGACTTAGTGCAACCCTCCCCTAGTTCTGCTTGTCGAGGGCAGCGAGCTGGCGGGCCATAGTCCCAATGGTTTGCTTTTTCATTGTGGAGTGGCACCAGCCCGATCGCGCACTGCGACAGTTCGATATGGATTAGCCTATACCAAGCAGACCGCACCAGCCCGATTATCTGCACAGCATCACGCTGGCTGGATGGACCGAGCTAGATTGGCCGGTTGTCCACAAACAATATATTGGGTATTGGGCTGCTTGGGTTGCCACTCAGCATCCATTGCAGCAGCCGCTCACTACACGGTCACAATACTTGCAGTGGTTTAGGAAGATTACTCGGCGGTGGATTGGTCGAGAATCGGCGCCCATTGGGACTGTGATAAGTTTTACTTTTCCACATTTTATTAAAAATATTTGTTTTGGATTACTTGAATGCACGATCTGTGCTTTTTCATTGTTAGGGTGACATCGCGGAGGAGATGTTGGCAGTAGCTGTTGATCCTCATCGTGTAGCATTCACGATGGACCTCCTTCGATCGTCCATGGAGGAGATCCTGTGTGCCATACAGGAGCATGATCGGATATGGGTTGAACAATTCCAGTTCGCTCCTGCTCCTACGACCAACGTGCCACTTCCCACGGACGCTGATGAGCAGGGTGACCGTAGACCACGTCGGAGGAGGCGAGTTGGATTAGCAGACGGCAGAAGAAGCATTCGAGCAACCGATGACTCTGGTTCTTCTGCACAGCAGCCTACGCCATCAGAGTCCGGGCCTGCACCCACTGTCGACGCTGCCATGCCACCACCTCCACGCCCATACAATTACCCACATTCGGTCCCTTGTCCTTACCCACCAGCACACAGTTACTCGTACCCACCGTCGTCATGCCCTTACACCTCCCAGCCACCCTCTTACACCTCCCAGCCCCATCCTTACACCTCCCAGCCACTCCCACCCCATTCTTACACACCCCCACCATGCCCTTACCACCCGCCACCCTCATATACTTACCCATCCCAGCCTAGCCTGCCTGATACTGACCGCCGACCGCCACAGAGCTAGGAGTAGGTAGCCCGTCATGATATGTTTTATTATTATTTATGAAGGGGTTTATGTAAGGTTGAAATTTAAAATCATGATATGGACATTTTAATGTTATTTTGTTTTATGTCGTTTACTATATGTCTACGCGCTTGTGCCCTTTTGATTTCATGATGTATGTCATACGTTCGATCCGTAGCAATGGTTAATGAGTTTAGGTCAATGACATGATTTAACATTGGCATATTCACATACAACTATGATTTGATGAGTGTTCATAACCCTAAAAAATGAAGTGGACTGATGGTTGTTCGTAAAAATAAACAAGCAATTCAATGATTGATCTGATGGTTGTTTCTAAAAATAAACACAGGACGTTGAACCAGTGGTTGAATACACTAAAAAATGTTAAAACATACAATATACAAACAGCTCTATGCAATAATTAACTAACAAATTTCAGCAAACTCAATTTCAAATAATTAATATAACTAACAACAACAATTAATAAGGTTGAGGGGTTTTAGAACTTACGTCACTGACGCAATAGTGCCACCACAGCAACGGAGCAGGAGCTCTGGGTTTGTAAAGAGATAAAATCTTAGAGAGATAAGTGAATTTTGATAAAATGAGAAGAGTGGAAGGAAAGGGGGAGGAAGGGTTAAACGGTGTATTGGATTCGCCAACCGGGTTGGCGTATTTAGTACATTTGTCGTTTTTTT
>QANU01041523.1:0-18820 GCA_003254905.1 Nissolia schottii
CTGTGATTCTGTCAGAAGTTAGGAAAGCCTAAGCTGAAATTAGGGCTATGACACGATTTTGAAAGGAACTGTATGCTAGGAATTTTATCATGAAAAACTAATGTTATTTTTGGATTCTACACGAAAAATTGAGTGGGATGTCAGGTTTCATGATTTTTGGAGTCCTCGATGAAATTCTCAGCAACCACACAGAAAACGGGGTTTTTGGGAAACAAGGGTAAAACGGGAAATTGAGCTATGGGAACTGAAAAACTGGGTTTATTTTCAGAAAATATGGGTTTATAACTAATAAAAACCCTAAGGGAAAGTCTATCGAGTTTTTGAGAACCAAAATTCCAAAGAAAACAGGGTTTTACAAGAGCGAAATAGCAGTTTTAGGAAAAGGACAATACAGTAATTTCATGAAGTTGGGGTTAGAATCTGAAT
Source organism: Nissolia schottii (assembly GCA_003254905.1). Classification (NCBI taxonomy): domain Eukaryota; kingdom Viridiplantae; phylum Streptophyta; class Magnoliopsida; order Fabales; family Fabaceae; genus Nissolia; species Nissolia schottii. Next base: position 427 of record QANU01041523.1, read on the forward strand.
TTATAAGTATGAAAAATGACCTTAGGGCTATCAAAAACGTTGGGGTCAGGTCTTGGACCTCTCCGGTTTATGATCACTAATTTCTGACAGAAAGCAGATGTCTGTTTTGCTAGTTGTTGGATTTATGATGAAATTGGTTTTGAAATATGAAAATATGTCTCTTATGTTGTTGGAAATTTACACTAAATGTTGGAAGGATTGTGTTTGAGATTGGATATGGAAACTTATGATGCTTTATGAGATATGGAATGATGTTTATATTAAGAAAAGAAAGAACACGATGCGATATTGAGTTAGATTTATGCTAAGAACAGAAGGATAAGAGCTATAGGAGAATGATGTATGATCTTGTATGTGCTGATGTATGTTATGAATGCTATGTGACTATATATGTGTTGATGCACTATGAGACTTGAAGGTCTGTTATGTTAAAGAAGGAAAGAAAAGAACCTAGGGCGTGACGCCACTAAGTCCCTAAATGGCAGTGATAATGCCAATTGCCATTCTTTGATGAGTCTGGTATACTGAAAGATGATAAAGATGGCGGTGAGGACATTTTCAGGTCGCGTTACCATTCTTTGATGAGTATGGCACTTCCGGTAGATTCACCATGCTTTGATGAGTATGGTGACAAGTCCAACTCTTGGAAATCTTGTCGTTCTTTGAAGAGTTGACAACTCCCCTCGCTATCCTTTGAAGAGGGTAGTTAATCCCCCGTTGGGTGGCTGACTAATCATGGTTTGAAGACCATTCAGGTTAAGCGCTGCCTGATCACTAACGGTACGAAGATGAGCAGGCTGCAGTTTTCTGGCCCCCAACTGCAAGGGAGAAAGACTTGAGTACTAGAGTATATGTGATATATGTGGTATATGTGATGAATATGATGCATGAGATGTATGTTACGCTAGATGGCAAGGCATATTATGATGAGATTGAGAATTTGTCCCTAAGAGTTAGAATAGAAAACAGATGACATAGATAAGGAAAGATTAGTTTTCCCTAGTCACATAATAATACATAGATAAAGCTGCTCAGGTTTAGGATGGATATTAATAATGAGTAGAGATTTAGTATAACTGTGGCACTTAGAGATTCCTGAGCGGCCTGGATCATAAATGAGAATAAGAAGTTACCCAGAACCCAAGGTTTTCCCACTGAGAACACAATGTTCTCACCCCACTCATTTGTGACTCCAGGGGCGGAGATGGAACAAGAAACAGGAATACTAGAAGAACAGTACCAGGAGGAGGCGAACCAAGAGCAAGAGAAATAATACTAAGTTAAACAGCCATGTTAGCTTCAGATAGGAAGTTACATACTTTGTAGAATTATATTGAGTACTTGTATGTAATGACTATATCACTCTATGTGTAATTACATGTGCATATATGAAGTGGACCACTTGCTATGTGTTACTGAATTGTTATCTATACCTTATTATTATTAGTTAATTATTAGTTAAGTATGTTACGTTACCACTCGCTACATATGTTACTACGTGAACAAAGCTCTAGTTTACAGTATAATACGTACAAAGAAAGGTTCAAATTGGTCCATATTTTTGGGTAAGTATATTTTGAAACTCATAAATGGGATTAAGTACTATCCCAACCGAATTAGATAACAACTTAGTAAGCAAGTTTACGACTTAAGCGTAAACTAGCTAGCTAGGGTGTTACACCAAGGCCCTCAATCCTCCTGTGATGTCTCCTCCCCTCCGGTGTACTTGTCGTACTCGCCTGGAATCATAAATGAGTGGGGATAAGAACTTTGCATCCTCAATGGGGATCCTATGGGGCATAACTATCCGTTGTTGATTCATTTATGATTCAATCCACTCAAGAGATCTCTAGGTGTCAATAGATACTAAAATCTCTACTCATTTTAATCCGTGATAGTCCTAAGTAGCTTTATGTAAATTACTAGGTCACTGGGGAATTTCTAATCTTTTCATTACCTAAAAAGGGGGAAGTCATTGTGCTTTCTATTCCTATTCGATCGAGTACTAGTGGCATCGGATCACGTATTCACGTATCTCTTATTCGCGTAGAGGCGATCTTGTAAAGTCTTTTTCACGTGACCTTGCCATACATACATCACATCATGCATGAGGGGGTTGGGGGAGTTCTCTTATGCGCCCGGTCAGGTACTTCGATCGGGGTAACATTCCTTCTTATCTTTCCATGTCCATAATTCCCTTTTTGTGCCCAGTGGGACCAGCGTCCTCTCGCCGGGTACAACCTTTCTTTATTTTTTGTCCTGTGCCCAGTGGAACTGTCGTCCCCTCACCGGGTGCAACTTTCTTTTCTATTCTGTTCTAAACCCAGTGGGTCCATCATCCCCTTGCTAGATACAACACTCAATGGGATTGTTATCCACTCGCCAAGTGCAATACCTAGTGGGACTGTTATCCCTTCGCCAGGCGAAATCTTCTTTTCTTGTTTGTTCTGTACACAGTGGGACCGTCGCCTCCTCGCCAAGTGTAACCTTTTCCGTTTCTGTATTTACAATGTGACCATCCCTACATGTGGGGTATGTCCATAGATGTGCCAAGAGGGGATTTCCCTATTTTATACTATGTAGATATATATCTTCAAGGCACACCGGGCCAATGGTGGTCGGAACGTTCTTAAGATCTTACATTTTTTCCTAAGGTTCATTTATGATCTTTACAAAATTATGTGATTAACTTCTAGTTATCTAGGGTCGTCCTAAAGTCCTAATGACAATCATTCCCTCATGATGCATAATATCACAGATACAGTACATAATATACAGTTATTTATTCGTCATACACAAATTAAGGTGAGATGGTGCTTGTTGGGATATGTGGGCCCTTGAGGACTTCTCAGGTCGCTCAGCTACCCTGTCAGTAGTCGCCCAGCAACCTAGGGTTCTCCAGGTCACTCAGTGCCCTATCCAGGGTCACTCAGCGAGCACTGGGACCACTCAAGTCGCTCAGCGCCCCTCCAGGGTCGCTCAGCGGCCTGACGCAAAAGTTGTTGAAAAGCCTTGCTTCCTTGCTTGTTTCTCTCATTTTTCTAAACTTTTTCTCATGCATTTCTCTTAGGGTTACCCACAACATATTCCGACAATGCACAAGGAAACACCATCAACTTTCAAAAACACCAAATCAACATATACACCACCAACATACAACATAGCACATATCACACTATATATTATAACACACAATACACATAAGCCACTAGAGTGGGGTTTTGCCTAGTTTTACCCACTTGCGTAGAAGGTTTGTGTTGGTGAAGAAAACTTGAAGTGGAGTCCCAAGAAGCCTTGATGTTCCAAAGCTTGTTGTCACCCTTTCTCCAAGATGACAAACTTGAAAATGGATGATGGTGGTTGCTTGGTTATTGTAAGGGAAATGAGGTGAGTTTTTCTTGGTTACAAATGAAGAGACAAAGATGGTGGTGTGTTGGCGTGGTGGTGTTCGGTTTCCTCTTGGAGAAAAAGGAAACAAAGATGAAAATGGAGAAGAGGATAGAAGCACAATGGCTATGGTTTTTGGTCTTGAAACTAAGCATGGAAAGAAAGCAATTTTGGAGAAGAAGATAGATGGGAGGAGGGTTGTTGGAGGCTTTGGTTTTGGTGGGAAAATTTTGGCAAATGAATAAAATAAATAAAAGAAATTGGAATAGTAGAATAGCGTTGCATAGTAGAAAGCATGGGTGAAGGTATGGTGTGTGTAAGGAAGGTAAGGTGGGTGTAAGAGAGTTGTTGATAAGTCTGTCGTGGGAGTGTGTGTGTGTGTGTACCGAGTTGGTTGAGCTAATTTTCAGCTCAAAATTGTACGTGTTTGATCGTGTTTGGTTGTTAACTATCCGTGTACGTGTATAGTCATACATGCGCAGAAATTTTACGGATATTGTAAACATTATCTAAACAAAAAAACACTATATTCTAACTATTCTAATAAGGAATTTAAATTAATCTAAGGTACTCGTAATTTTACTTTCGTAAAAGTGAATTTTACGAATACTTTCGATACATAATTAAATTTCGGCGACGACAGAAAATTGATCCGGATCTCGTGAAATTTCGCGAAACCGTGAAACCATTACCTTGACTGGCATTTTTAGAAAATAATTCTAGTGATTTAAATTTTCAGTTTAAATAAATGGCTTCTAATTTTATTTATTACGCGAAATCTTTTCTAAGAAAAAAGTGAGATGTTACCAATACAGCTGAGTATAATGGAGATAACAAAAACATACATGCCTAAACAAAAGCCTCCTTGGATGATCAAATCTCCAATGAATCCGGATTATCTACACAATAAATTATGAGCCATTGAGAAGGCCAATATGCAATACTGAACACAGCAAGATGAAGTATATTATCAAGTTTTGATTGAATTTGTGGATTCAATGCTTAAAAAAAAAAGACAGTTTAGTGCACCAGACTGTCATCCGATGAGGTCTGAAAAGAGTAGATGTACACAGCTCTAATTTTGCAAACAGAGAGGATGTTTCTAGAATTTGAACACATGACTACCACAAAAGTAGTAACCTTACCGTTTCGCCAAGGTTTATCCTCTTATGGATTCGTGGTTTAAGTTACCAAAAAACGACACCAAGGCCTTCAGGTAGTAAAAACGCCAATCAGTCTAAGGTTCGTTTGACTATTGTGTAAGCCAAGGAACTGCTGATGGACAATTGGACAATATGCTAGAGTTATGGCTTGGAGTTTTAGTAATTGAAGTTTTCCAATATCAGATTGCTTACATATAAGGTAAAAGATGAAGAGCAGAAGGAATATCAATTAAATTCTTATAAAATGCTGCAAATTACACTATTCATTTGTAATTACAAAATCGTGCATGAACCTACTCTTTCGCTCTTTCTCTATAATTTTGAGAGAGAAATAACGTTTGTCACTAAATCTTTAGATACATAAGTGGAAATAAGAATAAGTAGAGAATAAGTATGCAATGGACTAATCACCCTACTTTCCCTATGCATGACCCTTCTCACCTTTAGACTTGTCAGTTCGTGCTCGTCTTGAATATTCCTGGATCTTTCGATCACGCTCTTTGACGATCTGATCCACATTGTTCGATGAAACCATCAAGGGACCAGAGAGATAGATCTCGTTTCCCCTAGACCCATGCCCATCCTGAAATAGAGACATCAATCTTCAGCAAAACCCCGGGTGCAATAACAAATTCATACAAAATAGTAGTGACCAATTTGGGACGTGAAAAAACACAACTTTGGAACTGTTCATGGCTAGCAAAGGCTTCACCAGCAAGTACTTACAGTTAGTAAAGAAAAAAGATAGTGGAACTTATGGCAACATCAATGACTGAAAAAAAAATTAAAAAGAAAACTAACCTGAATTAAATTTTCAGATACTTTTCCTTCTTCCATTTGACTCAGATCAATTCTCTGAGACAAGCTTGTTTTATGACGCCTCCTCCTTCCATTAGTTGAAACAAAAGATTGATGTCCTTGATTTTTTCTGGGTTTCAAGGGAATTGGTTTTTCTTCCTCATGTTCAGACAATGAAGTCCTTGATGCCACCAACCCAGATAGTTTTGGTAGATTGGCTTTGTTTGAAACAGGAGGCTTCACACCAAATTCCTTTCCAGCATCTCCCCAGGCAAAACCCGGAACCAATGGACCGGAATGTGAAGGCCTACTATAGAGAGGCCCAGAGAAGTAATTTTCCATTTCTTTAACATCATCTGATTGTTTGTGTGGAAAAACCAAATATCCGGACACAGGTTCTCCATGAGGGTTTAACAATCCACTCCGGCTCTTTGAGTTTGAAAAGCGTTGCCCTCTCTGCATCAAATAAACTCACGATTTATTGAGATGAAGAGACAGAATGTAGGGCAGTAGAAAAGGAAAAAAGAGAAAAAAAAATACTAATAAACAGAAGCATTTTGTTTTCTTTTTTTACATATTGAATTCACCAAATGAGATAGAAATTCCAACAAGTTATTCCAGTTTTACAAGTATCTATATTGTATACCGTCTCATTTTCTCTGTTTGTACTTAGCAAAGTAAGCTGGTTAAACTGAAACTACGAAAATATAAATTTTCTGAGCAAGTGTCATCCTATGAAGTGTCTTCAGAAAGCCACAGCCGATACAGGCAATGTCCCAACCAAAAGAGCATTAAAATAACAGTGCTGCTATAGCACGAATGAAACGTGGCTTACTATCATCACATGATGACTCATAAATGGCCTGAAATCACGGGGGTGAATATGAATAGAACCATTCCATTTTCCATGCCATTGGTTATTCATTTCGTCGTAAAAGTTGTCGTGCCAAAAAGCATTTTCGTTAGAATAATTGTATATAATTTCTTTGTTTTATGATTAACCCTATCACTGATGCGCCTAGCCTCTTCAAACCCGTAGATTCTCTTCTGTGCCTCATTATCAAATAATGAGAGGAGCCATTTGACTCGAAAATCAGTTGAACACAGCCTCCAGTGGTTCTTACTCAGAACTTGTAAGGAAAGGCATAAAATCCTAGCAGACCAATCCATTCATTTTTCTTAATCTAATCTCAACTCAAATTAATGAACTGTTCTACAGGTTGAACCAAAAGACACTCCAATGCATAAAATCTTAAATCATTTCCCTCTTCTTTTCCCCCAAATTAATGGTCATTACATGTATGCTATTTTGTATAATGATACCTAGAGGTATCCTACAGAGACAGCTCATATAATTTGACGTCAATTAGGAACGTTAAATGGGAGAAACTATGATTTTAACCTAGTTTGGATTACCTGCATTGACTTGTGGGAGTCAAAATTGTCTTTAGATGAGACAAATGTCTGAGGTTCTTTCTCCAGTCTAACTCCCGATCCAACCTTTAGCTCCTTTCTCCCAGCAGCTCCACGCCTACAATAATAAACAAATGTATATTTATTGACAGAATTCTTGGGTAACAAGTAAAGCTCCCGTATACCACAAACGGATGAATCATTTGGTGCAGAACGCAGTCGGCATTCACCGCAAAACACAAAGTTAAAGTTGATTGAATTGCTAAAAAGCTTTAAGAGGGAAACATATTAATATATTTTCAAGACTTCAAACACCAAAAATATCCATATTTCTTTGTTGTAAGTATTTGAATGACCAATGATGTTACTTTTGTTCATGTCAAATATCCCAACATTCAAATTGAAACCCAACAGGAAACCGATTTGATTACTCTGGAAAAGTTCAAATAGAATCACGCCATTTACTTCCTAATGACAGTTTAGCTTCTAAAGATGGAAGCAGTTATTTCAATAGTAGTTACTAAACAAATCAAATTTCAAATTGTATTTCCCTTAACTTAAAAGATAATAATAATAATCTTATAGCAGGTACCTTCTTGTTGCTTCATCTCGCATTTTACTGTCAATCTCTTTGCTGGGAGGATATTTTGGTAAACTTGAAGGATCACAAGCAAGGGGTTCCGATGAAAAGAACTGTTGACAAAGGGGGGAATATCAAAATGGAGAATCAAATGCCTCCCAGAAAATTAGAAAGGAAACAGATTCTTTCAATATCTAGTAAAAATGCAGTGCATGACAAATACATTACTACTTTCTACTTAATAACGTCCGTAAAAGCAGTAAAAAACAAAAATAGCTTCATTATCACAGTTACAAAAATTAGGCTGAGACAATGGTACTCAAAATCTCACTCAATACATCACAGACAGATGAAGCTCACTCTCAACCATATTAAATAAAAACTGCACTTGCTGAAAACATAAAACACACTTACATCGCTCTTCAGAGCAGCAGCAGCTGTTCCTCGATGTGCAGGATCTACAGAAAGTAGGGTCTCTATAAGCCTCACGGCAGCAGATGGACATTCCTTAAATGTTTCTGCAACACATCGCCTATAATGGTGTGGAGGCCTGAATACTGTTGAATGTGGCAACCGCGATTTACGCCAGTAGTTGTCAGATGGTGAGCCACAAAGTTTAAAAATCTTATGCAGTTGCTCAACCTACAAGGGAATAAAATTAAACTTCAAGCACCAAGAGGGCTAGCTCTATCTATATACAACATCTATTTGAGAATTAGGATGACCTGCCTAAAGTAATATCTATTACTTTGTAAATTGAAATTGTGCATGAGTGAAGTTATTTTGTGGCGAATAAATGACGGAATCTAGATTTTGAAACATCATACCTCTGTTTTTCCAGGCAATATAGGCCCGCCAGAATATAATTCCCCCAGTATGCAACCGGTGCTCCACAAATCCACTGCAACTCCATAATGAGATGCTCCAAGCAAGAGTTCTGGTGGTCTATACCACAGAGTTACTACGCGGCTGGTCAATGGAACACTCTGGTGGGGGTCTAAAAAATTTGCCAAGCCAAAATCTGCTATCTTCAAGATGCCATTATTGTCAATGAGAAGATTTGAGCCCTTTATGTCACGGTGGAGGATGCCGCGACTATGGCAATGATCCAATCCACTAAGAAGCTGCTGCATGTAGCATTTTATCTGAAATGTAATAAACGTTACTTAGATTATGCAGCTGAGCACAGTTACTTCAATAAGATATCAGTGACCAATACCCGCAAAAGCTTATACTGTTGGGTAAATACTCACGAATGAATTTAGCACATCTCCAATAAGAAGAATCTCGACTCCACATAAAATAGAAGACTATGAGGCTTAAAAGATATCATTATTACCTGTGGTTCAGAAAACTTAATGCTAGGATTTGATGCAAGTCCAGTAAGATCATGTTCCATATATTCAAAAACAAGGTACAAGCTGCGAGACGTCTGTGACGTTATCAAGCCCTCCAACTTTATTACATTTTGATGGTCAAGCCTTCGCAGAACAAGGATTTCCCTCGCCATAAACCTAACACTCTCAGGATCAAGATTATCAAAGCGTACCCTCTTCAAGGCAACCATCTTATTGTGAGTTACATCACGTGCTTTATAAACATTACTGTAAGTTCCTTGGCCAATCTGCATGATATAATGCCATCACAGGACTCATTTAGAGAGCGAGAGAGAGGAATATCATCAATGATAAAGAATATAAGAGGACAATAAGACTACTTCCTTAGGCAAAATATTAAGTTCATACTCACAAAACGAGACAAAGTTAAACATTCCAAACTGGCATTCTCTGTTTTCAATTTTTACCAACAAAATAATGAAAATAATCCAGTCTTGAACTCCAACGGATTACACTAGAACAAAAACAAAAAATGAATTGTACACAGAAACCAATCACACATAAAAGTGTATACCGACATATATATTCATCTATGATACAAAAGTAAAACAGCCACATCATTCCTGCTCCAACATTATGTCAATAAAGTTAAATAATTATCCATTGAAAATTACATATCAGATACGAATGTTTTGCATTCGCCTTCAATCCACCCTGTAGTTTCCTTCATCAAAATCACAATTAATGAAGTACGAAAAAAAGAAAAACAATTAATCTGAAGACATTAGTTCCAGTTAGAAATTTCCACAAAAAACTTCACCCACTCCAGTAAAAACTAAGTTTCTTATAACACAAGACAATACTAATAACTAATTAATCACAGAACAGTAGAACTATAGTGCAAGCAACCTTAAAGTGAGCACACATATTCAGACAAGCTGGCAACTTACTTTATTAAACCTCTCAAAAGTATTAGCTCTCCGAGGTATCCACCCCTCGATCGCTTCACCGGCAACAGAAGAAAGCCAAGTGGGCCATCCTGCTGCAACTTGCTCTCCTTCTGAAGCCTTAGGAACCCTTCCAAGGCCAGGATGATCAACAACACTCAAATTCAATTCAGGCTTCTCCATTTTCTTCTTCACCATCTTCTTCTCATTCTGATCATCATCATGCAACTTCACTGAACCATTGGTTTTCTTATCAATCAAAGAAACTCTAATATCAACACCGCTGCCATCAACAACAACCCTTTTGGAGGAAGAACTCAATCTCGAAACAGCGATATCGGAGGCGGCCCTTTTGCTGGATGATGATGATGTCAATTTCCTTTTCAAGCCTTCCCTGGTGTCATCATCCACAGCTGAACTCTTGGAAGTTATGCAACCCATGTTGAAGAAGCAGCAAAATGCTAATTTTTCAACAATTCAACAACTATAATAGTAATATTACTATTGCTATCATCGAATAACCGGGATCGTCACCTCACTCCACCTAAAAGCATCATCAACAAACTCCTCCTTCATATAAATTCATGCATGTCTCCAACTAAATTGCATCATTTCTTCTTTGTTTTCACTCTATCAAAAATGAAATATGAGAACTTTAACTCATAGGTCACTCATACCCATTTCTCCATCTTATAACTGTCTTTCAAAGTAGAGAACGAGAATCCAAAAAAATAAAAATAAAAATAAAATAAAAAAGAAGAGAGCTTGTGTGTTTCTTTGAAATATTCAAACTGACCCAATTTGGCCAATTCTTCTAAAGTCAGCTACTTCAATCAACTACGCTATTGAGAACTCTCTAATAACATCACATGACTAATTCATTGTCAAATTTCAAAAATGGAAGCATTTTTCAAACCAAAAAATAAACGGGAAAGGGAATGCAGCGGAAAAAAAAAACAGGGAGAATAGGATGGGAATGATCATGAAACTTTACTTTATACATAAATATATAAATAAATCACATAGAATTAATAACAAAAAGGGGCATAATTTGGAGTTATAAAATGGGATAAAGGGTAGGAATGGATAATAAGATTGAAAGTGTTGGGGGGGTATGATAAGGTTGAAAGTGGAACGCGTATTCATAAATTAAAAATACGCGTATTGAGTCAAAGACTGTTCTCTCTCTCTCTCAACAGTTTCGATTCCATATTTTCCACTCATCTTCCCCATGCCAGTTGACCAGTGACCATAGTCCCCATTGAAACCAAGACTTTGGCTAACTCATCTTATATATCAATCGATATGAATGATAATAACACAACATTTGAATTGGGTGTGGCTAATTTCTACTAATTCTGTGTTTTTAAAAAACTTATCTATTTAAATTATTTGTGTCTTCCTCTCGTAACATTATTAAAATATGACATTCTTTAATATGAGTTTCATTCTTATTAATGTGTTGGATCTCTCAATCATTCTTTCTTACAAAAATTCTATTATTTATTCTATTTTTTATGTGATACAATGTTAACTTATATAAAAATCCCATTTATTTAGTAGAAAAGACAAAACCTCCAATTTAGTTATGTGACTTTATAACTGCACAATTTCATTTCTCATAAATTTTTTAGCCAATGTTAATTTCATTTCTTTATGAATTTTTTCAGTTAAATCAATATCGATAAATTACAAAAATTAGATATATCAGTTCTTACATCCATCTCTTAAACTGAGACGGCTAATTTAGAGTATAACTAAATGACATGACATGTTCAAGGTCCACATTAGAAACGACGTTGTTTTGGAGCATGTTCATTGAAACTTGTCAATTTAAAAATAACATGGATTAAATTAGAAATTTTGTCTAGAAAAAAAAAAGTGTCAATCAATTCAATTTCTTATATAAAATAAATACTCATAACACTCTCTTCCCATCTATTCTTAATTACAAAATAGTAATTTGAAAAATGAAAATTACTATAATATTGCCACACCCCAATTTGTAACATGGTCGGCACACAAGGGATTAGTTTCCTTACGGAAGCCTCTAAGAACGTTTTTCGTAAAAATATACACTTTAACTTTAATTAAAACAAAGAAAACTTTTCTTTTTTGAATAAACATAATCTCTTTTATATTAAACATGAATATACATGATAAAATAAGCGACTGGTCTGAAAATCCTACCTGTATACAATTGGAGCACTCTAGACATGACTTGATTATAAAATAAAAATAAGACTAACAATTCCTATGGGTAGCTTCACCTCAAGGTGACGTTGTTGTACTAACCATAAACTTCATGTTCTGCTACGTTGCTTCGTAACCTGTAACTGGAGGGGGAGGTTGAGGGGTAAGAACTCTCTGAAGAGTCTCAGCGAAAGGTCGTCCACACGGCAACATGAGACACTTCAAAAAACACATGACATGCAGATACAATATATACATAATATATAACAAGCATAAAACATTCATATAATAATAATAATAATCTTAAAAACATTTAAGAACATAAGTAAGTGGGGGGAGCTCTCTTGATAGATATTCTAAATATTACGGTTTAACTATTCCTGAAAATGTCTAGAATTTAGGTTGTGCCCTAATCTACATGACATGATACATGATACATGATACATGACACCGGGCATCACTGGTTGCCGTGTCCGGACTCTATGGTCTTGCCTTAAATCTACATGAATCTTATTCTATTTTACGATCGTACAAGGTATGCTAGGGTTAATATAGGCTGTCGCTGACTTACAGTTTTATCCTAGATATACTCCCATGAAAATAGTTTCAAATACATAACATGATAATCATAACATAATCCTTATAAGTGTTTTATCTTGGAAAAATAAAGATAGATTAATATCTCATGCTTAGGGAGGTTCACAGAGAGGTGCGTCACAATGAATAACTTAAATACCAAGTATTATCCTTAGCCAGAACATTTCCTTAACCATCATCTTTTGTTAAAAGGAATACTAATCATACATATGCAACATGACTTTATGTAATGCAATAAAATCAGTGGTCCCATGTAGTTCTAAAATAGTTTCATAAATATCTACTTCATAAATAAAGAGTTTCTAAACAAATAATCATAAGAAAATAACTAATTAAATAAAAGAATTCTTAATAATAACTAACTTCATAAATGCGTAAATAAAATACTAAGTTCTACTTCTTAAGATTTTATAAAACATACATAAATAAAATAAATAAATAAATAACTTAAAAAAATAAATACATGGTCTAAAATAGACCGTGAAGAAAGCCACTCACTTTAACATGGCCGCTAGATAATACTAAGCTAGGAGCTCTTGACACTCTACGTGGAGGCACTGATTCCACATAAACGAAAAACGAGAGGGAAAAAAGAAATAAAAAGATAACTAAAGCGAAAAGTCTCACTAAAGTAGGACCTCTCAAGCTCTGGAGTGAACTAGCAAGTCTAAACACTCATAGGAAGCCTCTATATACATAGGGGAGGAGGAGGCCCCCTTCTATAACTAAATCGATGTGAGACTAATTCTCAGCGTGCTGCAACGCTGCAGCGCCCAGCACTCGTCTCGTGCGAGATGTGTAGTCATCTCGCGCGAGATACACTACGTCTCGCACGAAACATCCTCGTCCCCTCCCCCACCCTTTTTCTCTTCTAAGGGTCGTCACAAATATATTTTGGAAAAGGCTAACATGTTAAAAAGATAAAAGTGAAATATTTTGAATTTTTTAATGTTTCAATGCAATAAAGACTTATAAAACTTTAATTTTTCAATGCAATAGGTTCTTCAAGGACAATTGTTACTCATATTTTTTTTCTATGTATTAACTAGAGGAGCTAGCTAACTTGGTTGGGGTCTGGGTAATTTTTGAATATTAAAAAATATGACAATTACTTTTTTTATCCTTCTTTCTATTTTGTCTCTCAAAATTCTTTCCCTTCTCTGATGGTCCAGTAACCTCCCTCTTTAAATAGTTTCGATCTCTTTTTCTATCGTCCACTGTATCACCCGCGACCACCACCGCCCTCCGCCCTTAATCCCAGTGCATGTGTGTCTTTGATTCTTTTTTTCTTTGATTCAGTTGTGTTGCTCATCAGTTAGCTGGAATTGTGCGTTTGGTGTTATTTAAAAACCTGCTGGTAATGATGCTTTTGGTAGCAAAAATTGTGGAGATGATGGTGTCCATCTTAAGATTGCCCGATTTGATTAACTCAATGAAGATTCACGATGATAACAAGGGGTAGGGGTGGTACAGTGGTAATTATGTCGTCAATGACGGTTGTTGAGCAGTGAAATTGGTAAATCAAATCAAATTATTTTAAAATATAAATATAAATTATTTTATAATTATTTTTTATATATAATCTTAGCCTTGGATGGCTGAGATACAGGGATCAATTTGGTCTCTAACTCAACCTAATTAGTTGGAGCCTTAACTAGAATACGTGACATCTATCCTAATAGATAAAGGCCAACTATTCCTCAAACGTTTGTGGGCCAACTATTCTAGTCTTATATTAGTTAACGATATTTTAAACGGCCAACTAAAAGAATACAAAGAATGGGTCAGGCCTAATATGATCATGCAATTCTTATCACTTAAATGACAATTCTTATTACAAATAGGAAAAAAAAAAAAAAAAAAAAAAAAAAGAGGAAAGACTATTCCTAATACATTGAATATGCTTTTCCTCGGTTTCTCTGATCATAGAGATGCTCAGCCCATGCCTCCCATTGTGGCATCATTTTTGCTTCTGATTCCATTCCAGACAGCAAGAGAATCAAAGAAAGGCAAAACTGAAAATGAAAATAAAAATAAAAATAAATAGGAAATAGATTTCCTATATTCTACTTCACTCCCGACATTTTACTTATTTATTTTCACTCGATGGATTATAGCCCTTGATGACGTTACTTGTCAGTGTCACTCGATGGGGCTTGAGCTTGCTTTACATAATTTCCCCTTCCGAAAGAAATCTACTAGCTCTACAATGTGGAATCTCCAAAACAATTAATATGGGGTAAACCTCAAAATTCGTTCCAAACAACTTTGGCAACTTTAAGTTTGTTTTTGAATTTCAAAGAATAGCAAATTCATTATCAAAATTGGCATTCATAATTTAAATTTATCTTTGGTGTTAAGGATTTAGGATGAATTTGATTGACATAATGCCAAATTTGAGAACATATTTCATGTAACAATGCTACTTTAAGAAAGAATTTACTATTTTTTAAAGTTCAAAAATGAACTTCCCTAACGCTACCAATATTTAGGCTTTGAATTTAAAAATTTACTTAATTGAAAAATGAAAGGACCAGTAAAACTAGAGTCCAAAGTGCAGAGGTTTTTAATATACACCATTAAACACACTTATTTTGGTTTGTGTCTTTGCAGGTTGATAATATCCACTCTACTTTTTATTTATTTATTATTAGGTGAAATTTTAATAAAAACTCATAATGATAAATTTTCATTTAATAATACTAGGAATGAAAAACAAATCCATGAACACGGATATCTGCAGATTGACATATTCTACTCATGAATAACCGTTAATATTAAAATTTATTAAATATCTATAATTATATATACATATAAAATTAAAATTCTCATTCCTTCGTTTCAAAATATATGTAAAAGAAAAAAAATATACCCTTATTATGAAAAAAAAATATAATTAAATTTTTATTATGAATTTAATTACTTTAAATTGTAATGTATAAGTAGTATATCAATAGTATCGTAATATGTCATAATTGATAGTAAAAAAAATTCTTACTCTAATATCCTATCAAAATTTAAGGGTATCTATACCTTATGATTATTTATGACTACAAATCATCCATATGTCCCACTAACTCTAATTAGTTATTATTTTAAATTTAGAAGTAAATTATGACCGTTTAAATACAAAAAAATATTGATATCTTAGTAAAAATTTGGATACCAAAGGAAGAACAAAAAAGTTGACGAATACCCACAGATATTAGTGTAGATTCAAATCTCCACCAGTAACGAATAATGGATATCCTTAATGAGCACATATACGAATAATGAGAAGTGTTAGAATATCTATTAGAATAAAATAAAATCAGTGCTATATCTTTGATTGATTTAGACTGATTTAGTTTAACATTTAAATTGATTATGTCTTTATATTTTGGATTATGTTCCTGCCCTATAGATAGACTTTATTTCATTATAAGTGACACAACTCTGATAATACAATATTTCTCTATTCTCTGTAACCTCTTTTTAGTCTTTGTCGTGTTCCCCCTTAGCCGTTTATTCAAAATGTTTAATTGGAAGCATGTACTTGATTCCATATACACTCATTATCGTCCCTAAACAGTACTATTATGGACTGAATTAGGGTCTGAGTTATATGTTATACGTTTGAGATAAATCCGAGTATGACATATTGACAACTTGGTTTAGATTCGGATATGACATATCGAAAGCTCGATTCACTCGGTTGAGAATCATAACCGTCAAGAATTATTTTTACAATAAGTACTTGTCGACATAACCATGATAAAATCCACAAACTTTTATAGGAATTATTAAAGTAATAATTAACTCAATAAATCTCACCTAAATGGTTACAAACACATGATAAATGCTCCTTGGTGACTGAAACTACCATGACCACTATAAGGTATATAAGCATGAGTACCCTTTATGCTAATGCAAAGTCTACCCCAATAATTCTAACTTATAAATTTTTGAAATAGAAGGACCAACTAAGACACACGTAAAATCAAAGGACCAAGCAAACAATTAACCCTACCATTTGATCAAAGTATATAAAATGTGTGTACGCCTGGGACACAAGATGAATCAATTCTCTTTCTTTTTGTGACAGGAATACACACCTTTACTATGTGATGTGGGCAAATAGTAAAAAGCAGCAGGGAACACAGTGTGTGAAGAGCGTGGAAGCAAGCAGCACACGCAACAAGTAGTCAGTAGAAAGTCCACCCCACGCGCTATCATTCGCGACTCGCGTAAATTCTAACATTAATTGCAATCGCGAAAGAAGAAGAAGAAGAAGAAGCCACACCCAAACCCACTTCTCACGCTCTGCTGCTTAGAATCACGTGCAAGAGGAGAACCGCTCTTGGCGTCTTCGTGGAACTTGCTCAAATCCATCGTTTCATGGCTAACAATATTAGTTTAGGATGTTCGTTATATTCTTTAATTTAAACAAAGCCCTTTTTCTAGTCTTTTGTGCGGTCTCCAGTATTATTAAACAATATAATTTCCTTCGAGTAAGTGATTTGGAATTTGTTGATGTTGTTGTTTGTCTGCTAACTGAATTTGATAAATTGTTATACAAAAAGCTTAATTATAATTTTGAAGCTTTGAGCCATATAAAGGATAAATTATTCAGAAATAGTTTCTATAGTAAGAGAATTTCTTGGTCAATTTAGTTGACTGCTGAGCGAGTGTCATGAGTTCAATAATTATATGATCAAATTACTCACTGCGAGTAGAAATATATGAAGGTCGGAGTTTATGCGAACAGAATCCTTTAAAATCAAACTTTTGTAAACGGATGAACTTGTTTGTTATGAGACATAAAACCTTGTTTGAGGAGTTGGGATATACCCAAAGAAACAGGTAGACAAAGATAATTATCAGTGTGAAAGCAAAGATATAAAAGCATTTCGTATAATTTTGAATTAGTTTCTTAGCTGCTTTAGAGAATACCCCAAAGTCCCGCAGTGATTGAACGTTATCGCTAATTAATAGGCCATGTGGTGTGTGTGAGGGGTGATTGCAGGACATTACGGAACAAAGAAAGGGCATACTGCCACTAGTCAAAATAAGCCATATGCTTTGAAGATGACTGTTCAGCTCATTAGTCTATATGTATTAAAAAAAAAAAAAGGCCCTACTGATAATGATATCTATATTTTAAGCTAGGATTAGTTTAATTTAATAGTGAGAAGTTTAAATAGTATGAATGCATGTGGTCTTAAGTTTCATTGTGACCAATGTAACTTTTAAAGTATAAAATAATCTTAATTTTTTAACGTTTCTATTTTGTCGTTCCACTATAAATTAAAGATCTTTGAGTATTAGTTTTCTTTTAAATCAAGATCTTCTTTTGTTTAAAATAAACATGAAGAGTTATGTTCACATCTCCATCATACATAACATGACCCTTTTATGTTAATGTAATCTTGGTCATGTTAATGAAATGTAAAGATTAATTCTCTCATATTCATCTTAAAAATAAAAAGAAAAAGAAAAATCCCCATCCCTTCTCTTGTTATCAACAAAACTCAAATTTGAATATACTTCTTTTCATACTGCAATTTGTTAACATTTATATTTATTTATGAGCTTAAATCTCCCCTTACCAGCAGTTAAATGAAAGAGGAAACAATAGAGGGTAATATTTCTCATGGTAGTAAAATCTACCAAACATTCTTTAATTACATTCAACACTAGGGACAGAACAAGTTCAAAACCAATGCATCCTGCAAAGTTTAATGGCAAAGACTTTCTATTCAAAGGTCAGAAGAATTGGCATTGGCTACTACATTGTCGGTAACAAAAGTTATAGAAAAGCCTTTAACCATAATTATATATTTAAGTTGCTACGTACTTTCAAGATGTTAAAAGCTAACCATCATTTACTCAAATATAAACCCCAGCAAAAAGTGGTAAATGGAAATCATAATCATGCAGAATAAGTGCATGCCATGCACCATATATATATATATATATATATATATATATATATATATA
>QANU01041523.1:19027-110676 GCA_003254905.1 Nissolia schottii
TATATATATATATATATATATATATATCATAGTTTGAATCATTCTCCCTTTGGTCACTTCAAAATGATTTCTAATTGTCTTTGTGATTATTGGAAGACATTATTGTTAGCCAAATGAGTAAAACTCAAAATTGGTGGAAAGAGTTGTTGGACTCAATTTGGTTCTCAAAAAATATTTGTGACATCAATTTGATCATTGTAAAATTTGAGACAATAATTTAGTACTTGAGAAATTAAAACTTATTTTGCATTAATCTAAAAGTTAATTTATCATAAATTACCATAGTGATGATCTAAATTCTTAGTACTATAGATTAACATGAAATAAGATTAATTTTTCAAAAACTAATTAAATTGAGGTCACTAATCTTTCACGAACCAAATTGAAGTTCTAACACAATGTCTCTTAGCATTAACTTTAAACTTTTACTTCCTAACTTTAATTATGAATAATCAGATATGTTTATGATACAAAAGCAGCCTTTAGTTCATAGTTCATACTCATTGGGCCCTGCACTCAATCTCAAACTAAAACCATCTCACTAATGATAATAAAATAAACCTAACAAATGACTCAGATTGAGAGCGATTCTTGGCTTCACATATAAGACCCCCTTATGATATTGTTCCTTATACAATAAATAGGTCATGTGTGACTTTTTGTTTTAGCTTTGTGTAATCATGACAACTTAATCATTATTCCAAAATGATTAATTTGAAGGTTAACATTAGTTACTTTATAACAGGAATCAGATGATTTTTAATTTGTCGGTTACTTGCAAATTTGAAAGGAACAAATTCTGAATCAACGATCGCGATGCAGGACCATTTTTAATTTGGACAATTGCTTCGGCTGCATGCGAAGAAGTACATTTTAGGCAAAATGTCCCTTTTTTCCCTTACCTCTGTCAATTCGTTTTATTTTATTATTAACGTAATTCTCTGCGTTTTAAATTAATATCAATTTAATCATTTACTTTTATTTTGGTAACAATTTGGCACTAATAAATAAATTAAATTATTATCAGTTTAAAATGTAATGAACCAAATTAATTAAAAAAAAACTCAAGAAACAAAACTAATAAACCGAATAAAGGTAAAGGTAAAGAAAAAAAAGGATTTAGCATATATTTTACTAGCATTTGGTTTCTGCATGTGCAGCTGATTGAATTAGTTGTATCATGGATTTCGTTTTTTTTTTTTTAACAAAATATATATTTCTGCCAAAAACTAAAATGAGTATCTTTTTTTTTTTTTTTTAAAATAACGAAGTTTCAATAATTATTTAATTTTAATCTCCTTAATATTATTCTCAACTTTCCTAATGTAAAACAATATTATTTCAATTTTCTTTCTAAGAGATTAGTTGGGATAATTAGAAGTTTAACAATAAATTTTATATAGAAAAGTAAAAATAGCAAATATCTAAAAATATAATAACATTGGTCAAAAAATAATTTAAACGAAAAAATTATGAAAAGATGGCATTAATTTACACCGGTTAAATGCAATTGCAAATAGGTACTTTAAACTTTTAAATATTTCAATTTAACCCTTAAACTTTCAATCACTTACAAATATTTTTAAACTTTCAATCACCTTTAACTATTAAATATCTCAATTATATTTTTAAACTTTAATTCACTTACGAAGAATCACTAAAAATTATAAAAATTTTAATAAATTTCTTATGTTATAATAATTTTTGAATGATTAGCAAAATTTATTAGCATGAAGTATTAAAATCTCTACATTTTTTTAATAAAATTTTCTTTATTATGTCATCTAATGCTTTTAAAAATATTAAAATAAATCATTTAAAAAAATTAATTTAATTTACTTTGATAATACTCACTAGACATGAGAAAAAATATGTGATTATTTTAAATTCATTGTTTAACATATTAATACTTTTTTAAATAATATTTAATGAGATAAAAACAAAAGAATAATTAAGAAATAATCTGTAAAATTTTTGACAAATAACACTCATTAAATCTTAACATGTCGTCATCTAAAATTTTGATAATAAGCCAAATATAATTTAACATAGGATTTAACTATAAAAATTATTATAATTTAAAATTTTAATTAAAAAAATTAATAATTAATAGTGACTAATTACAAATAAGTAAAGCTTTAAGAATTACAAATTAAAATATTTAAAAATTTAAAACACCTAGTTACAACTAAAAAAAATTATGGCGTGTAGACATTATTTATCCAAAAAAAAAGTATTAAAATTTGTTTTTTATTGGCTGCATTAAATTAGCGTGGCAAACGATTCAGTAATATACAGAGGAAGGATGACCCACAGATACTGAGATACATACACTGAATACAATGGTACTGTCTTGTTCCTTGCAAAATTAGCACAGAATAATGGCTTCTACTGCTACGGTGGGACATACGCCATATTAGTTTTCCACTTTACCCCTTCCCCCTTGCTCCCCTTTCCCTTCCCTTCCCTCTGTATCTAATGAAAATTTGGGTGGAGACCCATCTTATTAATTTATATATCAACTTACGTACAATTACACTTAAAAAATTTTAAGTAATAAAATAAAAAGTAAAATTTTAAGTTTTATTTATTAAAATATATAAATTAATTTGTAGATTAATTTATTGAGTTTGTCAAACATTACACTTATGCAATTAAATAATAATCTCTTTTGTCTATTTTTATATCTCACTCTTTACTTATTTTTTTAATTTATTATGAACTTTTTACTATTACATTAATTGTATTACAAATTTTTATAAGATGATTTAGGTTAAATATTTGATATTTTATTTTAAATATTTTTTTAAATTTGTGTGCATTTTGGATATATAAGAGTATACTAGCATACTAATCAACTATCACAAGTTTGATTGAATGAGAAACAAGTTCAAAATTCAGAAAATAAGAAACTTAAAAGAGAGTATCAAAATAACTTAAGCTGAATTAGTGAATCCCGGTAATAATACTTGGCACCGCTGCACCATGTCTCGTTACCCATGAGTCCAAATATCTCACGATACGAGCATTTCACCACACGCACTATACCCATCATCCTCACTTTAACATCTTTTTCAACCAATTTCATCACCATAATTTTTGACTGGTTTTGAAGACAGATAAGCCCCTAGTCACAGATAGCCATGTGATACCCTTTTCTCACTTCCTTCTATAACTGGAATTGGAAGCTGCAACCATACGCATTCCTCATCTCATGCACAGTAGTTATTATCCCCTGCTCACCTTATCAATATAAACCCCCAAATTACAGTAACCTCACACAACTCACAAAAAAACTTGTAAAAAATTCTCAACTGCATTATTGTTGGGGTCCCTGATTTTTTTTGGTTTCCTTTTGTTGGTACTTATTAAAGTTAATGCCTTTTAAGTCCATTCACACTATTCTCATTCCTTAGAGAGAGATCTGCACACTTTAACCATTTGGGGTTGTCAACAACTACTACCAAAATTCACCTTCTCGGGTTCTAAAGCTGAGAATTTCACCCAATAATCTTCAACATAGTGTCACCAAAGTTCCCACCTTTCTGAACGAAGGGCCAAAAGGGTACCCAAAAGTATCCACAATTTGTTGAATTTCGCTGGTTTTCAATTTTCATATATGAGCAGAAGAATGGTGTCGGGAAATGGCGGGTTTTACCGTTTTCTGGGTTTTGCGTCGTTTGCGGTTTTCATTTATATGTCTTTTGGGGGGTTAAGGTTCAGTTTTGAGGTGGGGAAAGCGTTGTCTTTTGTGGAGAGGAACAACACGCAGTTTATGGTTGATGGAAAAGCTTTGTACGTAAATGGGTGGAACTCTTACTGGTTAATGGGGCAATCGGTGGATTTGCATTCGAGGCAAAGGGTCCGTGAAATGCTGAGAAACGGTGCCAAGATGGGTCTCACTGTCTGTAGAACTTGGGCATTCAATGATGGTGATTACAATGCCCTTCAAACTTCCCCTGGTCGATTTGATGAACAAGCTTTCAAGGTATTGTCATGATTTTTTTTGGAATTTTGTAGTATAATATGTGTGATGTGTTTGCTCATAGAATTTATTATGATTGTGTTTTTTGGTGTGTATATGTTCCGCGTTTCATGCCGCACACCGACAATTTTTTATGTGTTTGATAGTTGCGATAGTTTTTTGATAAATGATAGTAGCGATAGCGTTGTTTATTTATTCTATCTTATTTTTTTAACTTTGGCCTTCTAAGTTTTTGTTCTATTTTCCTCAAATTGTGTAAAAAAGTGGCTCTAAAGTCAGTTTGTATCTAAGTGAGGGGTGTATATGATTATGGTGTATTTTATTGGTGGTGGATACCCGTCAATTTCTCCCTTAATATCCCTGAATACTAGCAAAATTGGGTACCCAATATGGGTAATCACGCTTGGTTAATGTAGTTGAAATTATACTGGGATAGCAGGGGCCAAACTATACATGTCGGAGTTTTGAAATGTGCATGAAGCATGACATGATTGTCTCTTTAGAGCTGAATGTTTTTATGCGGTTAATGGAGGATTGGTGTTATTTGAACACCAACATATACCTCTTTCACCTTGATACACGCATATCTCGATACTCACCCACTCACGCATAGATATCTATTTGATATCTATATAGTATTGGGGAAAAAAACATGTTGCAGAAAAATATCGATACTGGCGTTCCTCGGAAGTGATATCATTTAGAGTGATAGAATACAGAATAAAATGATAAGTAGATTATCTGAGTGGTTTGGAACTTTGCGGAATTGATTTGAAGAGACTTTTTAATGCTTCAAAAAATATATCTATAAGCTACATGACTCAACATAAAATATGTTGGATTTGTCATATTCCTTGTTTGCTGTTTGCCATCCTTATCAATTTACTGCCTCTGAAATTGTCCCAAAATTAGTGTTGGTAGTTCCGACATGCTGAAATTGAAAGGTTTATTAAAGGAGTGTCTGTGTAAATTTTTCAAATTTTCAAGGCATGCCTGAAATATAGTCAACGTTCAAGTTTATGATGATTGCCTTACAGATATGTGTCTTACTGAATTTGTTCTTCACGTTATGCCTGATTAAATGAAATGTGCTTTATGTTACTGGTAATTCTTTTTTCCTTATGCTGCAAGTCATTTTCTGCATAGCATTACTTTTAATGAATGGAAACCATACTGAGGATTGGTGGTTTGTAGGCCTTGGATTATGTCATAGCAGAAGCCAGGCAAAATGGAATTAGGCTGCTTCTTAGCTTAGTGAATAACTTGCAAGCTTTCGGTGGGAAGACTCGGTATGTCGAATGGGCATGGCAAGAAGGGGTAGGGCTAAGCTCATCTAACGATTCTTTCTTCTTTGATCCATCAATACGTAGTTATTTCAAGAATTACATCAAGGTATGACATGTCTATCTTTTTTTTTTTTTTTTTTTTTTTTTTTTTTTTTTTTTTGCTTCTTGCTCTTTCTCTCTCCCCATGTGCTGTGCCAGTTATATAGATATTCTTACATGGGCTTCACATTTAAAAGAAAAAATGAAAAATTCCTACTCTATTTTCTATGTTGGCTTAATAACCCTGAGATGGACACGGTAATAAGTAATAACTAAATATTATTACCCCTAGCATATTTTTGTGTTAACAAATGCCTTTATTTGACCTCTAGCAAGTGGCAACCTTAGTGATAATACTTGATTGATATGTCTCCTACGAAGCATAAACTTAGTAGCCCAAATTTTACCTTTTTCTTTTTAATGTTTTCTGTCTCATTAATTGCATAATCAAGGCAACTAGGTGGCATCTTTTGTCTCTGCTGACCAGACCTGTTGTATGCTATTTGAAAGGCATTCCTGATCTACACCTTTTTTCTGATATTGAATCATATCAGGACGCATTTTGGAAAATAATCCTGGTGGTTTCTACAGCTTGACAAACAAATGTTAGCCTTTAACTGTCTGATTTCTCCCCGCAAAGCAGTAGATCACCACGTTGAATCATGATGCAATGCAGGCTGCAGCCTGTCTTTCTCTTTAATTAAAACAATTAAATAAACAAAAAATCTTATTTCTCAATCTTCATTGAATACTTTCTGCTTTCTGTTTCCTTATGCATACCAAATTTAAAACATATGAACGGTTTACACATCTCATGATGCTTATCATCTTAAGTTTTAATAATTTTTAAATAGAGTTAAATGTGTAATTATGAAATTACAGTACTGGTTATACTTTAGCTGTAGGCAATGTGGATGCATGCTTGCTTTAATCCTTCGTAAAGAAACTGATTGTTGTCGTCCATACCTGTTGTTTTAAATTTTTTATATATGTAACTAGTATGTCATGCTTGCTTTGATCAAAACAATGATTGTCTGTAGTTCTCTTCCTTTAAATCTCAATTGTGTGATTGAAAATGTTCTCTTTTTCTTACTGACTTTTTACTTTTAGCTGTATGTTTGAGAGCGATCTTGTCTAAATCAGTAGTTTCTTCTGAATTTCCCTGCAGACTGTTTTGACAAGGAAAAATACTATCACCGGAATTGAATATAGAAATGACCCCACCATTTTTGGTTGGGAATTGATTAATGAACCCCGTTGCATGTCTGATCCTTCTGGTGACACTCTCCAAGTAAGTCCTGTCCCTTTCCTTTAAGCCCCTAAAAAATTTATTGAAAAATATGCTGATAATATCAATTACTATTTCAAGTTTCGAATAATTACCTAAACTATATGCTGTTTTGGCTATTCCTCTCAACCGCAAAAGCTTGCCAATTTTTCTCTAGTGTATCACTGAATTAGAAAGATTTAAAGGTTAATGGTTAACATGAAAACATGGTCCATGACAGGACACTATAGTGTTATTTGATCCATGTAGCCGACGCCACATAATGGGAAAAGGCATAGTTGTTTGTATCACTGAATTCGATATTAAGGGTTACTCAGCATCCAACTAGTAGCCTTTTTTCTGAGACTTGTAAATTGTAGTACTGTAACCTTTTAAATTTTAATTCCTTGTTGGGAAATATAAATAAAATAGGGGAAATGCATGAAACCTTTTTAACTCGAGTACTCAAAATGTAGTAACTAATAAGATGTTTGCTTTATCTTGTTTGTGTAAATTCACAGAAAAGGAAGTGGGAGAAAAAATGAGGGCAATTTATGTTCCTTTTTAGCTGTGGGTTTGGATGCAAAAGTAAAGGATAGTGGTGTTATTGCGTCTTAATACATATCTTGAGTGTACACTTTAATTCGCAAATAATTGCAGGAGTGGATAGAAGAAATGTCAACCTTTGTCAAAGCAATTGACAAGAACCATCTGCTGACTATTGGTCTCGAAGGATTTTATGGTCCAAATGACCCTAAGAGTTCAATTGTCAACCCTGAGTATTGGGCATCCAGACTTGGATCGGATTTTATTCGGAATTCCAACGTCTCAAATATTGATTTCACCTCTGTCCATATCTATGCTGACCATTGGTAAGTATTGCATGAATGCTGTATTTGTAGTCTAACATTTTCTTAGATTCATAAGAAAAAGGAACTAAACTTTTGAAGTGCCAGAGAGCACAATCTACAGAAGGAAAGGTTTCAAGGTTGTCGGATATCAGTTTCTCACGTGTCTTAACTGATCAAATTTCGGTGCAGGAGTTCTTTTGAAATTTGTATTTATGCCCTTTAAGATCTGGCTTCTGATTTATATTCGGAAGTAACCTCCAGTATATGATGATTTCCGAAAGCTATTGTTTCGAACTTAGTCCCTTATTTGTTGATTCATTTTTACATAGGTTTCATAATCAATCATTTGAAGATCAACTGAAATTTGTCTCCAAGTGGATGCTTTCACACATTGAAGACGGGGACAAAGTATTGAAGAAGCCCGTCTTGTTCTCCGAATATGGATTCTCAGACATGAACAAGAACTTCTCATTTTCTGACCGAGAAAAGATGTACAGAAGAATTCTAGACATACTATACAAATCTGCCAAGAAAAACAGGTCTGGAGCAGGTGCTTTGGTTTGGCAATTCTTAGTTGGAGGAATGGAGGAGTTTTCCGATGAATATGGGATGGTCCCATGGGAAAGCTCGTCGACGCATTCGCTATTTATCGAGCAATCATGCAGATTGGCCAGAGTCAAGGGATGGACTCCACAGGATGCAAGTTTCAAAGAATTTTGTTAGCAAAAATGGTGGTAAAGAAAGTATACATGATTGCATAGAAATCAGGATAAGATGTGAATTCTTTCTTGGTTATGGGGCTGCTGCTGCTGCTGCTGCATGACTGGTTTTGTGTACAATAATATCCTTCAGTTTTCAACTTTTCTTCACCAATATTACAGTGGAGTGATTAGTTGAGTGTATATAGTGTTTGTTTGGCTTTTCGGTGAGACACACTTAGAATCAATTTTGAACTGTAGCAGAAGTGAAAATTTCTCACTTTTAAAGCACCAAAATTGATTTTGAGCGATCATAACGGAAACTCAAACACGCTAATAGCATGGTAGACTAGGGATTCTTATAAACATGGTATTATTTCAAATTGTGTCATACTGATAAACAAAATGTGCAAGAGCCTATTCAGGTTTGAAGGAAAAGTATATGTAATGTAACGAAGCTACATCATCAAATTCAATTACTTATATTGGGTATATGCTCTCATTCATTTATTGGATCATAATTAGCTCCTTTGGATTGGCTAAAAAAAATACTTTTAAAAAATAACGTGTTAAAATATAATTTTAAAAAATTATTTCTTTAAATAATGTAAATTACCAAAATTTTTTTTAACGTTTAAAACGTTTTACTTTTTGAAAAAGTGAAAGAATGTAAAGAATGTATAATTTTTAGTAAAATCACTTTCTAATTATAAACTAAACTTCTTAAAAAAAATTATACTTAAAATTATAATTAAAATAAATATTTTTTTGAATTAATTCAAACGAATCCATACCATCAATTTTTATGCATTTTGCTCAAATTAACACTTACATTAAGACTTAATTAACTAATTATTCTCACATATACTTGAAGAAGAAGAAGAGGAGGGGGAGTGTTCTAAAACACCCCTCTATATACAAAAATATGGTAGCTTTTGTTGGATAAACTTTTAATTCTTTGGGAAATGCATAGAATCTATTGACATTATATAATCCAGCCTTGAAATTCAGCATATGAATCAACCAATGTCACAAATGTCAGCAAAATGTACTGAGCAAAATGATGCAAAAGAAAATGTCATCCCAAATTTTTGTATTGCATTCGTTACTCATTAGAAATTCCTCTTTTTTTTTTCTCTCAAATTACATCAGCTTAATCAACAAAAAAGAAAGAAGGAGAAAAACTACACTTCCCGTTTCCTATGAAACCCTAACAAGCTTTGGCTCAAAGGAAAGGCACCGCAGAATAGTAGCTAATTTACATTGGGCACTAATTGGACCTACCCTTTGCCAACCTTGGTGAAGTCCTAACCCTAGTTGTTGCAGCAGAAACGGCGCCGTTTCTCCTCTCACCTTCTTCTTCAACACTCTTCTTCTCTTTGGGATCCGACTTCTTCAAATCATCAGCAATCTTCCTCATAGCATCACCAAATTTCACCAACCTACGACTCTTCCGCATCCCACGCGCCGCCGAATCAGACGCATCACCACCACCGGAACCCGCATTCAGATCCGCCTTTTCGGACACATCGCTCCCCTCGTTCTCCGAAGCAACGCGATCAAAATCGTCGCCGAGCTTCTTCACCAACCGCCTCCGAACGCCGCGACTCGGAACCCTAGCCTCCACCTCTTCTTCCTCCTCCTCCTCCTCGCTGATGAGATCCATGAGCCTCCGGCGCTTGGCGGCAACAGGAGCGGGCGGCGGGGAAGGTGAACCGGAGGCAGACCTCTTGGATCGGCGAGGGAGATCGGCATCGGAGCGGCCTGGAAGCGGGATTCGGGCCTGGGCCTGGGCCTGGGCCTGGGCCTGGGCCTTGGCGTAGGCATCGCGCTGGGAGCGGAGCTTGTCGACGCTGCCCTCAATTTTGCCCTGGAGGCGGAGGCGGTTGAAGCTGAGCCCGCCCATGGACCAGTGGGCTTCTTGGGCCCAAGACATGAAGGGGTCGGTTACGGGGACGGGTGGGTCAACGCGGTGGTCGTTGAACTTGAGGTCGGTGTAGATGCGGGGGCGGGGGAGGCTGGTGCCGTAGAACTTGCCGGGACCCAGAGATTTCACGACCATTGTAATTGTAATTGTAATTTTGGTGAAAAGGCTGAAAGGTTATGATTATAGAGAGAGAGAGAGAGAGAGAGAGAGAGTTGTGAGATGGTGAGTGTGAGAGTAAGTTTTTTTGTTTTGTTTTTATAGAAATGTGAAAGAGGATGAGTTTGTGATGGCGGGAATGTTGCCTTGGCGGGAGGAGTTGGCGCCCGCGGGAAGCTGTGAAAACTTTTTGGCGCTTTTTCGATGGCAGTTTCGATTCGATGGGCTAGATGAACGAAAATAGGGTAATTTTGCGATGGGTTAGACTCGCTAAACTTCGTTAATCTTTTTCCGAACCCATTTAATTTTGATCCTCTTCTTATAACTCATGTTGGGATTGATCAGGGCATAATTTTTACAACCAGAAAACAAATGATTAAAGAGTATGGGAGTCCCACAAATTCGTAAGTTTTGACTCAAATCACAAAATGATAGTGAGAAATTCTTTCCTCTCCTATTTTTTGTGCACCACATCTATTATTTACTATTGAAGTGATGCTGAGAATAATATAAAGGATTGAGACCCATAAAAATGAAAGTTAAATAGTGAATATGATGTACAAAATCATTTCATCCATAGTAGATGTAAGAATTTCTTAATGTGAGTTGAATTAGGTTGATATAAATTGTGAGTTTAAAATTTTTCAACTCATATAGCCTAAATCTATCAAATTTTTTTACAAGAATATTTTAAAGTGAGTATCTTATTTTAGAAGAAAAATTTAGAGTTTTTTTAAACTTAGATTAATAAAGTAAAATTCACACATACTTTTATTCTATTGGTTCAAATATGAAACTCTTCACTTTCTTTATTAAAATAAGGTTTTTCACTTTTTCTTCTAAAACAATATCCTCATTTTAGATAATTTCAATATTTTTTAATAGTCTTAAACTAGTGTCAATGTTACCCTTATTATTATTTTTTTTATCTATTATGTTAGCGTCCAACAAGGTTTATCTTTTGTGTCGTGTAATTTAGGATGATGTTTTCCTTTTTCTGGTTGGCCTTGGAAAAGTTTATTTATTTTTTTAAAAAATTTAGTATCCGCAAAATGTTGAAAATTTTAGTATTTATATAGGCTTCCTTAATTTTTTTATATAGAATTTATGGATAATTTCTTTAACTTATATGTAATATCTAAAATTATGGATGTTAAGACTTATAATTGTTGTATTTGTTAACAAATTTGTATTCAATTATTTATTTTAATATATTTTAACAAGTAATTTTCTTTTGATGTACCCAAGAAGTTTAACTTGGGTCGGGTTTAAATTTAAAAATTGTTAAATCCAACCCAATGATTTAATGGGTGGGGTCAAATCGAAAAAGGAATCGCAAGACCATCTAACCCAATCCATGGACACCCTTGTTGGCTGTTGCAATGAAATCAAATTCGCCAAATAGTGATGCAGATATTTAAAACCTATAGATCCTAAGTGAAATTGTTCATAACATAATTATTTGTTACTTACGTCATTTTACAAAAACGCTTTTGTAACTATTCTGGGCCATGAACTCATGGCCAAAGTCGGCCCAAGACCAACGAGACTGATCTGGGCATCCCGAATTGAGCTCAAACCTGACCAAATAATCAACCAAAAATATAAAATCCGAGCCCAATAAGGCAGCACGCAAGAGGACTGCAACCCTCCACGAGCCCCATTGGTTCACCAACGGCTCCTGCTCGGTACAATGAATGAGCCACGTGGAGGACGAGAAATACTTGTACGCTGATGAGGGTGAACACGGGTTGTACCCAACCCATCGACCCGCCAAATCCGACCCAATCCGATCCGAGCGGGTCGGGTTCGGCGGGTCGGCGGGTCAGACCCGAATGATCCGCTGAGTTAGACGGGTCGCGTCTCAGATTCGAAATCCTAAACCCGACCTGACCCGTCGACCCGCATATATAACACTTTCAGCCCATTTCTTTCACTCTTCCGTCTTTCTTCGACTCCCCCTTCGCTCATCCACCACACCACCGACCCCCTTCGCTCGTCCCACTCCCCACCTGCGACCCCATTGCTGCCGTGCGAGTTTGCCACCGCCGACCACGCCGCCGGCCAGAAGCTTCGCCTTGGCCCCCGTCCCATCGTGTCCCCCCCGCGACCCCGCAGCCACCCCGCGACCCCGCACGACCCCACTGCAGCCACCCCGCGACCCCGCGACCGCCCCGCAGCCTCTTTCCCTAATTTAACCCTAATTTTGCTCTGCTGTTTGATGTTTGCTCTCTGTGTGTGTGTGGGGGGGTCTGTGGGCTACTGTTTTGGGGGGGTGTGTGTGTGGAGGGGGGATCTGTGGGCTGTGGGGGTCTATGGGCTTGTGTGGGCTGCTTTTTTTTCTGCTGTGTTGAAAAACAGGTTTTTTAAAAAAAAAAAAAAAAAAGAGGGCGGGTCACCCGCCGACCCGCCAAAACCTACCCGACCTGGGCAGGTGGCCGGTCTGACCGGTACTCATAAAAAAATGCATTTTTTTACCCGACCCGACCCGCCCGCAGGAGGTCGGGTCGGGTCTGTGACGCGGGCAGGTCCTACCCGACCCGACCCGTGTGCACCCCTAGATGAAACACACTTAACATATGATCATGAACACTATCTACAATTAATTTGAAGTATTTTGTATTTTTTTTTTCAAATATTTCAAATTGAAATCAATGGTTAATAGTATTTATGGAGCACATATTAAATGTATTTTATACTCACAAATATTTCTGTGTCCAGACCATTATTTAGACGTGTAAGGACCTGAGTAACTCAGCCACAATGGAGAAAAGCTCGCTAGAGCCTCAACCGAACAGTTAAGCTACATAAGAAGTGCCAAGTCCTAGGAAGAGTTACGCTATCATTCCAATACACACTATTAAACTATTTTGTTTAATGACTTAGTCATTGGAGTCCCTGGCGTTCCACACGAACCAGTGCAGCTCGAATCGGAGGGCCAACCCATGTGTATTCTATACACCTCATCTCCGATTATCAGGTGAGAACAGGAGCATTTTTTCATACTTCCATATTAGTAGTCAAATGGCATGCTAGTATGCTGCTTTTTTAGCTGAATAAACATTCCCTTTTCAGAAACGAAACTACAACATTAATGGAACAAAAGAGAACTACTAACAGTATGCTCAACCACACATTGTATTGGTAGGTACGTATACACATAAATACAGGATTAAAATAAAATAAAATAAAATAAAAAAAACTGCTACTACAATACACGGACAAATTAAGACAGATTTCTAATAGCGTAGTGAAAAAATAGGATCCTGCTACATTATGATATAATGTCATTCGGCACAAGTTCATTGAAGCATTATCGAGTGCTTTTCCCAGAAATAAGAAAGGAAATGATCACTTTTGGCACGGATCCGAATAAGCTTCGCATCATTTCCCCTCTGGATCCCGACCAGAATCTATCAAATAGCATAATAACACCAGGGAGATATAGCACACAAAATATCTCTTTAAACTTCACCCAAAAATAGTATGCTCCTCCGTGCATCCTGCAACAATTAAAAAGTACAGGTTCACATTTATTCAAGATACTACATAGGCATTGATCTACAACCTCTGAATCTAGGAAGCCAAACAAAATCACAAGATTCTCGGCATAAAATAATAATAATAAAAAAAGTGGTCATAGAAACTTTAGATTTCAATATATAGAGTATTGAGTATCAATATAAAAAAGGAGAAACGTGAGGTGAACAACATTTTTATATAACAACTAGATGGACAACAAAAACAAAGACAAAATTGATATGTTCTACAAGAGAGAAAAAGTTAATGGCCTCACATCATTTTTTATTTTCTTGTTATCCAAAAATGTTGTTCGCTTGGCATTTATCATTAAAAAAAAAGGTTGCTAAGCATAGCAGCCATATACATGACTAGGTTTTCATCAGTAACCAATGGGTGTTGAAATTTGCTATCAAACTAATAAGTTTTTCATTCTTTCTTCCCCTCATTTATTTTACGTCTTATTTGATTTTTCCCAAGCAGGAAAGAAGCACGTCATCTTTAGATTCCAAATATACATCACTACACTCACAAAAGCTGTACACACGCGGTAATGTGTTCCTATCACAACTCGTGGAGTGGAACATTCACTGCCAAAGGCAACCTATGGAGGCCTTTCCCAAGAAGCCCAAAGTTGGAGGTCCGAAGAAAAAGGCGGAGGACCAGGTTTTTCTGATGAGGGGAGTCAATACTAAATAAGCTAAAAGTAAAAAAATACCTCCCCCCTCTTTCTCTTACTTCATCATAAAGGGGATTTTATGACAAGGCATGTGCCATGCTTTGTTGATGTCCACTTGTGCTATGGCGATCGTGAGGGAGTTCAAGGAAGTGCCACAAGTCTAGCCGTTAGAGAGTGTAAGAACCTCATTTGAATCTTGTTGAGGCGCTGATAGTGCTTCTACAGAGAGGACATTATACAATCTACATCACAAAGGGAGGGATTACCAACTCTAAGGCTGCTTGACCGGTAGTTTATTTTGGTCAGTGTTTGGTGTCTTGAAACCCGTAAGGTCAGATGTCTAGTTCCCCACTGCCCGCCCCCAGCTCCAAGTTCTTAGAACTTGTGGGCTTGAAGTCCTCAAGATCAAATGTAACGTATGACCCGCAAGCCAATTTGAAATATTAGATTGGACCTAAAGTTGGTATGGTACCATTCTAGATGTGCGGCATGGTAGCCTCCTTGCTTCGCTTTGTAAACTCCATGCTAATTGCTGTAATGTATTTCAGCTTTCAAAACGAGTTTTTAGCAGGACTTTTTTTTACGCAAACAGGGTAGAGAAAATGGAAAACCAAGAGACGAACATGCTCTTAATAAAATAAATCTAAATAATATAAAAGTAGTTTAAAGATCCCCCCAAAAAAAAAAGACGAAAGACAAATTGAGAATGACAAGTCCTCCTGAAAGAGCCATAACACATCAGTCATACTAAATTACTAATGTTGCATTCAGTTAAGAGGATAAAAAGCTACGAATAAATAATATTCCTGACAATGGAAACGAATATGCGAGAAGTTTGATTGTTATACCTGGAAAAGGATTTTTATCAGGTTTTTATGAATCGGCAGGCTGTGCTTCACCCAACTCAGCACTCAACATATGATGAAGAAGAGCATCAACCCTCTGGCTTCGAGATTTTGTTCTGCAGCAGACCAATATTGTTAAGAGGTATAAAAACTGCTGATATACTTTCAACTAAAAAATTAAGCTTTTAGGTTGAGTTAGTATTTGCCAAGATACCGAAATCATAATTAGTCAGACTTCAATCGTTACTGTTTCATTTCTCACAATTAATTTAAAGAACAAGGTGAAGTAAGCTTGTGTATTATCTACACTTATAGTCTAAAATGCTCTTGCATGGAGTACCATGTCAAGGATATAAAATTATTCATGTGGATTCACTTAACAACTAAAGCTTTTAGGATGAGTTAGTCTTTGACAAATGTAAAAGAAGCAGCTTATCATCTGCCTGGAGAAACAAAAAACTGAAGGCATCCACAGAAATATTGCTAGCTATACATACCCAACAGTTCGCCTTCGAGATTTATCTCCTTCAACTTCCTATATTGAGATGCCAAATACAGTGTCAGAGTTTGAACATGTTAAAGCTATATCCTATAAATGTAAACTTTCAAACAGTTTATAATGTATGACTATGATGTACCAATGGAATTAAGAATAATCAGAAACAGATTAAGTTGAAACCAAAGAGTTACTTATACATTTTATAAGAATGTTACAAAAATATCTTTGAAGCACTGAAATTTTGTCATATGGATAGTTTATTTTATAATCAAGCAATAAATATCTTCCGGGTAAGGAGAAATATATTCTAGATCTGTACTCAAGTTTCTATGATACCAGTTACTTGCAAAATTTAATAAAACATCTCTTCACACATCTACCGATAATATTGATACACTGATTGTTGCATACAGTGAAGTGTGAGATTAATCTTCAGACAAAGTTGCAGTGAAGTGCAGTCTGTTAAGTTGCAGTGAAGTGCACTCTGTTATCTTGTGGCTTATAGAGGAGTCTTTGTGCGTGTATAATACTGATAACTATTCTGAGATTTTTGTGGTCACAACTAACAATGATGATAAGTTCACTATTTAAGTGGAAAGTAATTTAAAACTCAGTTAGAATTAAGGTTACATTATGTGTCCCAGTAATTGCATTTTATGAATAACTAAACAAAATTATTGGTGCAACTGTTAAAAAATTCAAACGCTATGAACTACATATCAATTATGCAAAAGGACCAGTGCAGCAACTTAGAGAATCCTCGTTAATAAGAGTTCAAATGTTCAATAATAAATGCAAACCTTCTCAAGTTCATCACAGGTATCTTGTGACTCGAGCTCCATTTCAGCAAAGAATGCCTCTAAGACAAAAGCAACAACCTAAAATACAGGAAAGACAAATAATTTTTAACTTGTTAAACATATGCAGTTTGTTAACAAGGATTAGTTAACATGATTTCATACAACTCAGTAATCTCTTTAAGTAAATTTAGAAGTTTTAGTTACAAGGTAAGCTTGTAATTGTAAACAGGATTATAGCTTGTGTGCATGTCAGTTAAGGAAAATTGTAAAATATTATTCTTGAGACACATGATGGATTCCACATTGATGCCAGTGGAATTATAAGATGTTCAATAAGCACAAAGTAAGCCGTACCAAGTTCAAAAGAAGCAAAATAGTGATTAAGTAGAAGCTGATGAAGTACACATAGGTCCAAGAATTCCCGGTTAATTCCTTGTAGCTCTGAAATAGAAAACCAAATAAACTGTCTGGTAAGCACATATTGTGATATTGTGAAGTCCTAGTACATATTTTATAGAAACAGTAAAGTCATAATTTGAAAACAACAGAGTTAAGGCAACTACTAATTGCAAATCTGCAATACTAATGTATGTGAATAAACATATTAAAATAAGCCATTGGAGTTTGAATAACAGTGCTCCCAAAATGACTGCAAGTATCATGGGCATGGAAGATTTGCTTAAGTGAGGAATGAATCATGGATTTAATCACACTCCATAAGTGAGCATCAATATGCTTCTGTTTAGATTTATCAGCCTCAAGGACAGATTCGAGTTTCTTGGGGGAGGTAGGATTTGCATCATTGGCCAATGAGCCAAAGTTTAATATAAAAACCCAAGCATCATAGTTATTTCCATCCAATTTGTCAATGATAAGAGGAACACTTAGAAAATTGGAGAAAACACTACCGCTGTGATACCATGTTGAATTTGTAGAAAAGTAAAAGAGAAGGATGAGTGTAGCCTGAATTAACTTAAGTTCAATCAGTTGAATGATTGAGTGATAATGTACTCAACATATCTATATTGATAGACAATAAGAAATAAATACATGCATAGTTTCAAGAATAGGTAGCTAATATTTAGCTATTTCCTATGACTACTGATATTCCAATGCCTTGACTTCTATATCTTTACCAATGCAATACTAATCATATGGCTAAATACATTTAATGCATACTTAATTCTTAACAGAAATATAAGCCCCTTGGGTAAAGTATAATCCCCTTAGAAGACTTCTTTTAAGAATTACTGGTGATTTTAAAAGCAAGTTGACAGATGCCTCCAGACATTACTTGTTCCGTTTAATTTAAAATATAAAAAAAATGGCCAAACTTTTCCATAAAATTACAATAAAAATTCCCTTGGAACCTGAACCATCAGAATCTAATTGTCACAGAAATAAGAACGTACAAATAAATTATAACATGGCAATAGGAGCAAGCCTGAATATGACTAAGTACACCATTATGAACCAAAAGAAGACAGTAAAAATGACATGGATTGGCGACAGCACTCATACCTGCATCCATATTTGCCAGTTCCCCATGACTACCAAATTGAAAAGTGTCACCATTCCATTTGGATAATCATTGAAATTAAAAAGCAAATAGCTATTATCTGTCAAGAAAAATACTCCAAGAACAACTTTTATCCCAGTAATAATTCCATTTCAGACACAACAAATCAGCCAGTATTGAAATTCAGGTCTCATTGTTACCCAGAAGCCACCCCCACCCTCTAGAAATATGTCATGTTTAAATTTAATAAAACATGATGAAACTACCAGAATTAGAATTTTGTGTGGAATCTTTGAAGGAAGAGATGTGGCTATTACAGGATCAAATCAAGTACTACGGGCTGAAAGGAGATAGATTTTTAGATGAAAAAGGATACTCAGAATCAGCAAGACCTGTTGCTTCCAATTTGGGGTTTCCAGCATTAACAAGTCCACCAAAAATCTGCAAACTCAAAGATAAATGGAAAGTTACTGTACTGATATTAGAAAAAATTAGAAAAAGAGAATAGGACCATTGCCATAAAAAGGGATATAAATCCGTAATTTAACTTATTAATCTGTATAGAAGTCAGAAAATGATCAACCAAAACAAGCATTTTATTCACCTGTACACCGATTGAGCAATAAATACACAAGACACAAAATATAATCCCGAAGTATGGCATCAGACTTGGTATAAGAGTCAAGAAAGTCGCAAGAAAGCCTCGGAATTGCTTCACATGCATTAGAAGCCTTATCAACCTCAACAGTCTTGCCAGAAGAAGGTAACGAATCCTGGAAAGAGGACATGAGGAGAAATGCGTAGTTGCATCATCAAAGAAATGCTACAGTGCAACGGACCTACATTCTTTACACCACTTCTAATCTTCAAAGTTCAAGTGAACACACTATATAATCCAGTATCAAAATGTAATTTTATTTTTCAATGTTCATAAACTGTAATTTTCAAAAGGACTGTTACATCTTGTTTGAAAATAAGGAAACTTGATCTGGCATGCAAAAAAACAAAAACAAAAAAAATGCAAGCACAACTTAGCTCCTGCAATCAATGAGGGCCTTACAAATAGTTGTTACAAGCAACTGATGTTTCATCCATTAAATACACAAACTCTTTTACATGTACTTGGACATTAGGCCCTGTTTGTTACGTAGTATAAAACCCGATAGTATTAGTTAATACTATAAAATCTAATTTTATCACACGTTGGTGTAATATAAGATAGTGTAATGCTATCCGGTTAACCACTTTTTATCCTATAATTGTTGGATTAACTTATCAGGTCTCCTCAAGCCTCATAAGACCTGATAGTATTGTTTATATTATTGAATCCAAAATCAACCCTAGCTTTTGCTGTCTTCATCATTGCATCTTTGCTGCTTTTGTTTTCTACTCTATTCAAGCGCCGAAGAACACCCAGAATTATATCATGTTAGACTCATTCAGAGTGTCGAAAAACGCCCACGTCTTCTTTCTCCGGCTATTTCAGAGCGCCGGAAAACACTCAGAATACGAAGCATTCACCAAGAACGAACAAGTGTGCGTAGATACAGTAGAAGAGGAAGATTGCGTGGAAGCTGAGTAGACATGGGAGATTGGGATGGGTACATAGATAGACGATTGGGAGGGATCCTGAAGGTTCTATCCAATATGAGGGGTTATTCAATGAAAAGAAACTGTATAAAGTGACACACAAAAAAAAGATTAGAATTAGGTTTGGCGTAAGTGACCGATTTGGGGATAAATTATTGAAACATTAATTTGCTTGGGGCATAGTTAGAAGCCGTAATTAGGAAGGTAGTAATGGAGAAAAAAAGAATTTTTCAGAGGGTTCGGGGAATCTAAAGACTCAATTCCCTGACGATAAGATTAATAATTTGTGATAGATGCAGATGTCTGGGTACAAATATATTTGATGTTACTAGATAGAAGTCCATAGCTTATAATGAGGCATGAAGAAGTCGGTTGTGATTTGGGGAATTTTGTGTGATGGTGCTGGAAGGCTCAAGCTTCAATAGATGGACACAATGAGCTTCGTTAATCGTTAAGTGTGACTTATTTTGAGTATAATGAAGCTATTGGTGAATTGTTGGAATTGGGTGTCATAGTACTGGAAATGAGTTTATCAATAAGTGAATGAATTCTATGGTGGAATTTATTTGAGGCTTGTTTTTTGTTTTATTATCTTCTTCCAGATGTTTGTGTTTGCTCATCTCTATGCCATGCTGACTTTTGATTTTGATGTAATGAGATGGAGGATGACGTAGAGCTCCCAATATATGCAGAGTCGTAATTTAATTTCATATGTTTAAGTTGATGGGTATTTTTGCTTATAAAATTAATTTATCCTATATAGTATGTAGTGCACCAAACACCGAAATAGTATAGAAACTAATACAATGTATTTCTTATACTATACTATCAATCCTTATACTATTATGTCTATTACTATTACGTTTTATCTAATACGACGAAACAGACGCGGCCTTAATTGACTCACCCTTCAACTCTCCAACAATTACTAAATGTATTTGCACAAATTTCTATAATTAACATGGACATGGTCTGTTATGCTACACAATTATATGATGAAAATCATTCATACTTCTGTTTTAAACTACACAATCGTGATAGAAAACAAATATACCAAAACTAAAAAACCTCCAAAACTTGAGTTCTGCTACACGTACACTAAAAATCATACACCATATATACACCTCGTACTTATATACATAAAGTTTGTGTTTTAACTCATGTAATATTTGTGCACTAAATTAAGTATAGTTGAAAGTATCATTTACAAGTTTGTAATGTTTGTGCACTCGTGAGAATAAAATTTGTGCATTATTAATGGTGTATGTATGAGTGTATGAAATTGGGTGTACATGTAGCATTTTTGCCAAAACTTAGTTGCCTTGGAATATTGCCATACCATTTCAAAAACCATACTATTGCCATGTGGAAAAAAGATGGTGTCCAAGATTCAGTTCTATATGATAGTAAAATAGAAGTATAAAATTTTAAACTCAGGAAATAAACAGATCCATGGATAAGGTATCTCTGATCATTAATGTGATTAAGGGAGTATTTGATGAAAAATAAATCCCAAAATGTGTAACGTGAATATTTATGTCCACGAAGTGAAATATGGAATACACAAACATTCAGAGTAAAAAGATCATATTTCTTACCATTCTCCATTTGAGAAGAAAGATTGGTCATCAGGCGTAGCAAAAGTTATAGTTTCTCCAATGACTGCAAAAGTTTGAATCATTAGTCAGAACACCACAAGATAGCCTTAAAACCTGGTCTGGCATAATATATAAGTTCGGGGCCTCAATAAGAATACAAATGCATTATCAGCATATAACAGCTGATTAAAGACACCTATGATCATCCCTAATACTTCATGAGAAAAGGTAAAAGGGAAACTGCATGTACTCTGCCAGATATTTTTTAAAGGATAGCATATACAGGCAGTTGAAATTAGTTACCAATTATCCACGTGATAATAAAATCAAAGCGATTTTGACCATCACGCCAGTAGTTCTCAAATCCATATGAATAAACCTTTAGAGCCATTTCTATTACATATAGCCACCCTGTAAAACAGCAAGGAATGATCAGCAGTGAGAGTAAAAGTATAATTAAAATTTTAACATTCTGTGTGTAACAATGAAATGAAAAGCACTGAAGCAAAATAAGAAATCACCAACTATTCAGTAGTTTGGGGGACCTTACTGACAAATCAAGGATATAATAGGGGAACAACAAGCAGTAGAGTTTAATAAACATACAATTGATTTTAGGTGCTGTAAGAAAGCAATAATAAGTTGCAAAAATCCACCTGCAGACTAAAACTTTGAGCTACAATCATTTCGTGCATACAGCCACAAAATATTATAGTTTTAATTTGAATTCAATAGTCAGTATGACAGTTATGGTAGTTACTACCGTTGCATTACTTTTTATGTGTTTCTTTTTGGGTATGCTCAGTGTGGGCAGTTTAGGAATATGGGAAGAATATTGTGAACTGGCTTTTCACAAGATCCTAGAATGATTTGTGGGCCAGGTTCTAGAAGCATTTTTTGTTAGCATCTTTTCCCTTCTTGCTATTTGTATCAGCTCCCATGTGATGAATGATATACAATTGAATGATCAAAATATTCCTCCCTCATACTCTCTGATTTATCCTCTCCTGCAAGTTCTCTCGAATTAAATTAAACTCCCTTTAATTTCTGATTATTGCTTATAATCTCTCGATTTCATGCATTTCTGGAGATTACTATCTTTTATGCAACCATAACACAAAAGCATTTGTTAAACCATATCTCTCATAGTCTCATGCCATGACCCCTTTACTTTTAAGTTCTAACCCTAACATTCCTCACCGTAGCACAAAAATATTACTTTTAAATGCATAATAGTATTATCTTAAGCAACCCATCATTCTATATCAGAAAGCACGATTATTTGGCATTCCAAACTAATAAAAACGAGCTCTTAGCTATCCATCACTGAAATCTGGAATTCTCTATTTTCTCCAGTCTGTCTAAACTTCTAAATTCCATTGAATTACACTCTCTTCAATCATTGTTATTTTGAAAAGGTCAAGCCAAATACACTGAAAATCTGGCTCTTCAGCATCTCTTGACCCTAAAATTTAAAATCGTAACGTGAATATTTAAAATGACACAATTCCATGTATAAACATAACAGCCACTGCATATGAGAATAGTGAAGCAGAGAAGTGAAGGGAGCTTGGTTGCCCAATCAAGCTGTCTGAAAAGAACTTCTGTTTAAAGTAGCATTACATCCTCCAACTGAAGCAACATTTTTACAGAACTAAAAATAATTCACGCTCTGAAACATCTAGACATCACATGGATATGAGCAGTTTGGAT
Organism: Nissolia schottii; assembly: GCA_003254905.1. Lineage (NCBI taxonomy): Eukaryota > Viridiplantae > Streptophyta > Magnoliopsida > Fabales > Fabaceae > Nissolia > Nissolia schottii. Next base: position 41,999 of record QANU01041523.1, read on the forward strand.
GTCCTTACCAAAAACAAACTCAACCACTTGCCACACCTTTTGACCAGAATTGTTTTGTATATCAAGCTGCAATAGTGAATTAATAAAAAAATATCAACATGTGGATACGTCTTCTGACAAAAAATTAGAATCAGCAACACCAATGAAAGAAAGATCTAATCAGATGAGGCCTTAACATAAAAAAATCTATCAACTCTCTGCTATAGAGCATAAATACAATGTTTCAATATTAGATGACTGATGTGCATTTTGTATATTGATAAGAGTGCCACTATCTTTGATAAATATACTTAGACAAAATTTCCTAAGGTTATTTTCAATCCAGCATATGATATGAAGCAAAAAGAATATGATTCTTTGGTTTCCAATTGCCAGAGTCTACAATAGCTGCCAGTAAATTGTGAAACATCTGGAAAAAGTAGGATTGATAATCATGTGATTTAGTAAAACTGCAAGACTCTTAACCTTTTGAACTGTGCCTATATTTAAAGAAACAATGCATAATGATTTAATTAAATACCATTCTAAATGTTTTTTTCCACTAAATAGCACTTAAAGACTAGGACATTACAGACAAATTCAAGTATATCTTGCATTTGGTCATATCAAATGGTACTAAAGTTAAAATGAGTTAATATATTGTTTAGTAGGGCAAGAATATTTGAATCTATATTCTCATTTAAAAACATGTCATACCGTTGTCTCAATAATAACAGCAACCAGATTGAGTAGGAGAACGAAGGACACTAGGTATCCAAACATGGGGCTCTTCACGAATGCTTTCAATTTCTTTGAGGTGGGCCAATGGTAGAATGTTAAATACTCAAAGTAAGATAGCTGCAACCAAATCGGAGAGTATTATAGATGCTACAAATCTTTACCTTCCTTATTACAGTACATTCGGAAAAACTTCCAATTCCAAATGTTTAAAATTGGGGTACTTGAACTTACTGATTCCTCCTTCTGGAATTTTAAAGCAATGGCATGGCAAATATCAGCAAATTCATCCTTATTGATCTGAAAAACAAAATATGTTACATGAAGGATTAAACTAAAAAATAGTGTAAATACATTACGGGTAAATATTAGCATATTCATAAAAGATAATCAAAACAAACAAGAGCAAATATTACCTTTACATCATGACTATCATCGAGCTCATCAAATATCAACTCAAATTCTTCCCTCGTGATCTTTGGCAAAGTCCTAAAGAATACACAAAATTTATGCTTCGTCATTAACAATGTGGTAGGAAGACAAGGGAACATAGGAAGTTAGAAAACTAAAGTGGAAGATCAACAGATAGTATGTACTATCAATTTATGCGTAAAAAATTAGAAGTACAATATACCATCTCACCAAAAGAAAAGTCCCAGTGGTGAGCTGTCAGAAAATGTAGTAGCAAATATACAAAAAGTCAAACAATTGGCTCACTGAAAACTTCTGTAAATTTCATAAGCAATACTATGAAGTTCCAACTAGTTACATCATCATTTCGGCATAGCGGCCTCTTTCTCTATTCCCCTCCCCCCTAAACACACACACACACACACACACACACAAAAAGTCTTTCTCCCCCACATTATTTTGTGATTGATAACAAGTACTCTGTGCAATTATTTGTTTCAAGAGAGGGGAGGGTAAAGGGAGAGATATATCAGGTAAAACCAATGCACAACCCAGTCAACAATAGAATTCCTCTTGCCTCGTACAGAGGAAGACTTCCTTAAAAGAAGGGTTCCATGACACTTCAGGAGCCTTTCACATGTAATGGAAAGAATGCCTACTAGTTGTTATTCCAGTAATATGAATAAGAAGCTCACAGAACTATTCAATGTTCCTAATTGCGCTTGAACCATTGAAGCCTTGAAACCCTGTTTATCTTCGGCGAGCTCAGATAAGAAATTTACATGTTGACTTCTACAGACTAGAACATTTCAACTAAAATTATGCCACTAGGGTAAACCTTTCTTCATTCCATGCATCTATTTTCAAAGTTTAAGGGGAGAATGATCAAAGCCTATATAATGACGAGCCATGAAAAACTGGAAAAGATTTACATAAATAAATTCATTATTCTCATCTAGAAAGTATATAAATTTTCACAAATGCCAAAATGTTTTCCTTTTTCTAAATTCATTATGAGCAAGAAACAAATTATAAGAAGATAAAAATGAAAGCACAATGAAAATAGGGGAATAAGGCAATACCTGTACTTGTTCAACTCCTCAAAGAGCCTAATGCACTGATCTTTGTTAAGAACTCCAGATTTCTGTGGGCACACAATAGTCTCATCAACTTTACCATCAATGCTAACAAGTTGCACTCAGTCACAAAAGCAACCCATACAAAAGCATAGCAATCAAGCAATAAAGTCACCATTTCATCATCTTTGTTTGATAGTTGATAGATAAACTAAAACATGGAAAATCACACTTACATGTGGATCTAAGAGATCGAAAGCTTTCTCCAACATTGTTCTTTTCATATGATCCATCCCGAAAACTTGTTTTACAAGCTACAATAAAAGAATATTCTGTCACTGTTATCAACTTATTGTTTGATTTAATATCCATCCTAGAGTATATAATATACGATCAAACTCTTTCTAATGTAGAGGAGAAAAAAATAAAATAAAATCTTTCTAATGTATTCCAGGTTATGTAGCTAAATAGTAAAAGATTAACACCCATGTAATACTTTCAAGTTGAGTCTTTAGGATAAATAGAAGCAATGACATGGCAAAATTTACCTCACTCTTGAAACTGTCATAAACAACGGCAAGGACCAAGTTTGTAACAAAGTAAACCCCCAACAGCACAAAGAGAATGAAGAACAGGCAATACCAACGCGAAGCCCTTAAAAGCCAACAAAAAAGATGAGCATTGATGATAGATGATATCTCAATCGAAAGGACAAAGTCATCTACCAAGGCAAATTCAAACTATTAAATTAAATGTTGAAATTCTTACTTGTATGCAGGAACCCAAACGTCCGGATTATTGGAGGTGGTAAATAAAACAAACATCTGATACAATGTAGTACCATAAGAAGTGAATACTGTTTTCCCCTGTATTGTATCTTCAAACATCACATAAGCCACCCAACTTGCAAAAAGAAGAAACAGAAGCCCCAAAGCCTGCAATTCATGAGAATTAGACAGCACACAATATCCAGTAAGAAGGTGTCAAATAAATTGAAAGCATCCAAATTTGTCATACCAGTGAAAACCAATAGATTTTGAATCTAAATGACCCACACGTTGTTAAAAAGTTGAAAATAGGAACAGAAGAGCAAGGAGCAACAGTATAAAAGCGAACTAACCAAGACATTTAAGTATGTGCCAAGCATTCCACCCAAGATGATAATGGTGTCTCGTAGCTCCCTGAGATACATAAAATTGCAGAGTTACTGAGCTAGACTATCTCAAAATTAGGATTAAAAAGGATATTTCTTCTAGCTGAATATAGATTAATTTCTCAATTGTAAGGCATGTATAACCATGAACTATGATAAGTAATATCACGCCAAAAGATATTAATTAGTGTTAAGAAGTAAGAACCAATCAACCCATGGCTTAAACATTAGGGTCTTTCTAATGAAGGCCCAAAAAGCACTGACTAACAAGTGCCCATAGGACATTGGTTGAGAAATCAAGAAAGGAAAGTTGTTGACTAAAATGTAAAGATTTGGAGCTTCTACTGCATTCACTGCATTGAAAACCTCCAAAGTTTTACATTTTAGTCAACAACTTTCCTTTCTTGATTTCTTAACCAATGTCCTATGGGCACTTGTAAGCAAAACCCTAAACATTAGTATTAAAAAAAGGGTTTTTGCTAACAAGTGCCCTTAGGACGCTTGTTAAGGAAACTAAAGTGATATGATTTTATTGGAAAAACAAAAAATTGAAGTGTTTAATGCATTGAAAACATTAAAAGCTAACTTTTCCAATGAAATATTTCCACTTTAGTTTTCTTAACAAATGTCCTAAGGGCACTTGTTAGCAAAACCCTTAAAAAAAGTTTCCGATCTTAGAATTTGTTTTCCTATCATTCCTCACAATTAATCAATGACTCCAGCTGTCCAGCATTGGAAACAACACTACCGCGATTAACCTACAAAAACAAATTCTAAAACAAAACATCAAACAACTATTCTATTACCCAATATACATGAAAATCGTCAGTAAGGGTCCATGATCACCGGTCAACACCCACGAGAAAGTGCACACTAACTTTTTAGAAAGAAATAATTTTATTGAGATGAAGAGATGGAATAAAAAATTAAGAAGGAAGAAGAATTATCAAAAACCAAAAGGCAAAACAAAAAACTGATATGAAAAAGGAAAAGATAAATGTAACAAAGGAGGAGGACATTAATTACTGACATGAAAGAATGATAATATAAAATATATGTTGTATCCTACCTATTGAAGATATGTTGTGCAAATAATAACTTATGAATTTCTAAATTTGAAGTGCTGCCACCACAATGATCATAAATTTTCAAGCAACAGTTCAAAAGGTACAATCTATGACAGTATGTTTACACCAAAGTAAAATGAAAAATAGATTGATCAAGCAGTACCTAATATTCAGAACGAAAAGAATAACTCTGATATAAGGTGCAATTCTGAAAGGTAGAAAATCAAAAGCCACTGGAGACAAATAAATAGCATACACCAGCATATCAGCAACAAGAACTAATAGACAGAAGACCTGGAAATACCAACAAATTAACTTATTAGCAGACTGAAGAATATATGGAATAATGGATTTGAAACGTCAGGACAAAAGAAATTGATATGACTGTGCCCTCCTCAATGTCAAAAAAACCCCATCTTCTCCAGTACACGCACCTCATATGGATGTTAAGGAGTTTTACATTGGCAATGCATGAAATTTAAACTCTTTACTTAAACTAGGGTTCTATCAAGGATTTCAAATGAATTTTGAATGATTTAATGGCTTCTAATCATAGCAGAATTAACATTAGAAACAGGAATCTTGTCCCAAAAAAAAAATACTATTGTTCTGGAGCTGTTCATGCCCCAGCTTCCATTATTTGATCTTTCGCTGTATGCCATTTTCTCTTTTCTGTTTTTTTTTTTTTTTTCTTTCTTCTTTTTTACTTCTACCTCTATAATAATATGACACGGGCTACGGAGACAGCTGCATTATGCTTTACCTTCTTTTCTAATTCCTTAGCCATATGACATCATATATTTCTAACACTACCCCCATTACTCAATAATACAAAATATTATTACACTTGAGAAGCATTGATTCCACAAACCCGTACCCTTCTTTACAGAGCAGAAAGCAATCTGCTGCATGTAGGAGCTTTTCCAGAAATATGTAAAATCATAGATTTATTCATTAGTACATACTTGAAACACCATACCTTTAATAGATTGATAGCATTTTTCCAATATATACGGGACCCTTCATATGATATTGGGAAGAAAGTATGTATGAGTAGCACAACAAGAGTTACTCCCTGTAATGCACAGAGAAAGGTCACATAAGAAAAAATACCGTACAGATGGTTGACAAATGAAAACAAGGCACTTGAGCAATCCGACAGATCAAGCAATATCCACACACTAAAAGGCACGTAATTCATTATGATGTAAGGCAATAAGCGACTTCCAACTTTATTATTTTCTAAAAGAACAAAATCATGGAAAGATAGAATGTACATATGGGGGGAGGATAAGGAATACTCCTTAAAAGGGAGAAGTCAAATTCGCAATAAAATGTAACGAAGTTTTTGCATGTCACTGACAGAAGTTCTATTGAAACGACTACGAGCAAACTACCAAAGAAAAAAGGCACTCCCGGTTAAAATGCATAAATGCCAAAAGAAAAAGTCAAAGTAGCTAAGTGGTGTTAGTACACGAAGGAAGAATAATTTGGAGTCCACACATAAGTTATCAATCCAAAATGCTTAACAATTACAATTTTAAAAAATATTTAAATAGGATATTTAGTAAATGAGAGAATGACAAAGACCGGTAATGTAATCTATTTCACATAAATTTCAAAATGATTGTGAATAACTAAATTAATGTCAAAATGAACATGACATAGATAGAATCATAGATAATCGCCATTTTCAACGTGACAACTACTAAAAGATTCATCAGCAATTTACCCAATACAATCAAATAGTGTCTGAAGTATTGCCTCTTACCTCATAAACAAGACATTCTGCAGCAGTTAGATACGGCAACTGTCCCAAGTAGAAATACTCTCTATCACTGCAAGAATATGTGGTATACTTTTCACACCATAGAGGTTTCTGTACCAAGTAAAGCAAGTCATTAACTTCTATTCTTTTTTTTTTTTTTCTATTTTCATTTGTCTTTAACCTAAACGCCTCAGATAGAAATTGCAGTTAAAAGGAACTAAAGTTCAAGATAAGATTACTGCTGACCTCCAGGAAATTCAGGATTATCAAAGCAAAATATGCTAGAGACCAGATGAGATTGAATTTAGAGAAAATAAAATAAAATCTTGAAGAACTTTGAAAGCTTGATGAATCAAGAATTTGCTCAGGGAGACCAACACCATCTTCAGCCTGCATGATACATTTCCAACCAGAAAGACAAGAAATTAACTGACCCGAAAGGAAATACATGCATACATAGGTATGAATGTAGGGGTACTTAAACAAATGAAAAATAAGAAATGAAACTCCGCTTGCATCATACAACAGAAACCGAAGATAAGTAAGAACCATCCTAATAACAAGGGAAAATTACCAAAAAATAAAATAAAATAGAACTCATCCATGATAACTATTTTATCCAGAATTCCCTTTTGATAATTTTCCAAATTCAAAATGGCTAAAATTTTACTCAAATGGAATTACCAACCCATACATTATAAAAGTTTACTGTTTCACCATAACATTTAACACCAAAATATTACAATTATTAGTATCAATTTGCAATAAAAAATCGAATGAAATAGCAATCCTTTTCTCAATTGCAATTGTCAACAAGAGGAAATCTACTAATCAACAGTAGAAATGGGTTGCAACTCAAAAGTAAGTGGTCGCAGTTAAAGTGGACAGCAACTCTTCAGAAAACTTTACTTGCAATGTCAGGGATTCAAATACTGTTGTCGCATCTATGAGGAGATGTTGCTATTATCCGAACATAAGAGCAAAGAGGGGAACTCATGGTTGCTACATGAATTTCAAAAAAAAAAATTATCAAGTACAGAAGCCATAAATTTTGGATTCATTTTTGCATCTCGGCTTACAAACTTCTCGAATAATCAATCACGGGCTAAAACTAGACACTACGGACTCATCTTGACTACAAAGACTAGTCCCAACCGAAATCGAAGAGATAGCAAGATCAGTATAGAAGCAGCTTGTGTTGATAGGAAACAAGAGATTCCTTGCTACACCAGCAAGTCTATATAAAGATATTGCTCTCCTTAATCCTATTCCTTTCAAATCCTCTAAATTGCCACCTTTTTTCACCAGTAAAAGGAAGACAAAACTCGCCAGTGTACTTCAAATTTATAGCCATTCTTTTTTGTTTTGCAACAGTAATAAATAAATTTGTCAATAGTAAAGTCAAAAAGGAAAATTCAGCATGATGGAGATGTGGTTAATATAATTGAAGGCAAAGCATACATCCACATCGCTCAACTTTTCATTTTCCTCTCCATTTTTTGTATCTCCAACTTCTTCTATTTTGCTCCGTCAAAACAAAAATCCTTCGCACTTTCGCATCTCTCTTACTTTACAAACCAACAAGGATGTTGACTTCAACATACTGAACCAATTTCTATATAAATCCATATTTTCCAATTTTCTTCAAACGCAGACAAAGAAGAACACTGGTTAAGCAAAGCTCATTTCAACTCCGAAAATAGAATCAGATTTGCCGTCGCAACAGATCTAATTAGTAGCTCGTACTACACATCGGATAACGAGTTTACGACAGGGATTTGGACTAGATTTCAATCGCAAAGCACAGTACCAAACAATTGATGATAAGCTCTACCTATCTAGCGTTCAAGAACAGATCCAACTAACTTAACAATGGCCAATACGAAACTCATGTAAAGCATAACAGTGAAATACAAATCGCAGTGAGTGCGAGTTCAGTGAAAGAAACAAGTTCCGAAGAGAGAGGAGGAAGGAAATGAAACGAACCAGATCGATGAGTGCAGCAGCTTTCTCGTAGTTGGAGCCGTAGGCGATGGCGTCGGAGCGGCGGAATATCCCCCGCGGCCGCTCCCTCCGGCCACTGCTTTCACCTTCCAACAGAGGCTCCATCTTACTCAAAGAGTGAAACTGTGAGAGAGTAAGTGAGAGTAGAGAAAGGTAGCGAAGGAGTGTTAAGAACAGTAGTGGCACTGAATCATGATCACGCTTCACACGCGAAGAGAACACACCGGGAGATAGAAGAAGATAGCGCGTTCTGTTACGAAACCGAAAAGGGAAGGGTGGCCCAACGAATTAACGACGGTAGTGGAAGTTAAGTGTCGGGGATGTGATGACGTGTCCACTACGTATTCATGCCGATCCGAAGGATGTTCTTCGAGAATTTGGATTGGATCTAAGTATCCTGAGCTGGTCAACTCGGACTTGATCCCAAATTATCCGAATTTTTTTTCTTCTTGAATTATTATACTTTTTGTGGATTTGTAATTATATGAGGAACGCGCGCTTAACACGTGCCCGCGTCATCATGGATGGATACAGTACAATGAAAAGTCAACAACCAGCATCTGTCACCCTTGTTCACCGTTCGCTTCTCTCTATTCACATTTTCGTTTTCATTTGGATAGGAGTTGATGAATGTCATGTCGGTATGACGGTGAACATTATAGCTGCAGTTTATTTACACTTTGTTAAAATGGTATTAAAATGTAAATAAGAAGAAGAAGAATGCCATTATATGTTTTGTTTTGTTGCTAATTTTATATGGCTGTATTTATTGTGGGGATGTCTTTTGAGTACTGTAATGGTGAGCGTCGCTGTCATGGTCGTTGGGCATTGAACGCTGGACAGCAACTTAGTTGTGGGTTTTTGGATTGGATGCACGATTTTGAATGTCGTTTATAACATGCGATAAGTTAGGAGGTGAATAATTAAAAAAAGTAGTCATGGTTTGCAAAAAAAATTTATTCATTTATAAAATACACATTAAAAAATTATTTATTGAGTATTGAGATAAAAAAAAATGTAAAGTATATAAATTAAATTAATTCTATGTAATTGGTGTTATAATTATTAAATATCATTAGAAAGATGATAGAGATATAATTAAAAATTATATTTAATATTTTTTAATTTAATCAAATGATAAATAATATTGTCTAAAATTTTAAATAAAATATAACAACAAAAAGTAAGAGTACTAGCAAGGTTGTCAAACTCGAGAGTTTAAGTAAACTCGTGGAGTCTCAGCAAACTCGGATCGTAAACTCGACTCNAGTACTAGACATCTACAAAAAGAGAAAAACACGATATATTATGGTAAGTGAGACTAATAATATGTTTAATTTTTATATAGAAACATAAATAATTAATTCTAACAATCATTAAAAGTAAAAAAAATGTCTCTTTTAAAGCTTTAAAATTGATTATGAGAATTTCTACATAACAACCAAATATGCTCTGAGAAACATAATACTAATCACACCAGTAATGACACATTTGTGAAACTAAACTAATTTCTTAGTTACAGGAGTTCGTGTTCCTAGAACTTAGTTTATCTTTTCCTTTCTGATGAATTTTTTTTTGGAAAAAAAACCGTTTCTTTAACCTAGGAGTAGCTTATAATTAACAATTAATTTTAACAATCAAGTAAAGTTATTGTTTTAAATATAGATAATTAACTAACATGTTTTAAATATAGATAATTAACTAACAGTTTTTATCGATCTTGGTAACTTTGTCAACAAAAATAGCTAACACAAATTTTGTAACTCCTAAAAGAATAGTTTGGTAAAAGATTCAATGATCACCTTATGTTTGAGATCATTTAATGGTTTTATGTTAAAATTACAAAATTGTCATCACCTTTATCAAACTAATTTCTATTAGATGTCACGAGTGTCAAACAGGTCGAGTCAAAATTATGTCTTTTTTAGGGTCTTATTCGTTTATGGTCAATCTGCGGGCCTAAACAGGTCAAACCGCTAGCCCATTTTTTTAAAAGTAAATTAAAATTTTGGTCTATGGTTTTAAATTTAAAATTGTAAATAAATATGCGCGATCATTTTTAACTATTTTTTATTATCTATCTATAAATTAATAAAAAAATAGTTTAAATGGTTAATTGAGTATATTATCTTTTTTGTTCCTTCAACTATCTTGCTTGAAAGATATCAAATGTTATTTGAAATTAATTCATGAATTAATACAACTTTCATTAATTAAATGACGACATATAACATTGACGTGAGTACTGTTATGTTATTGATCAAAAACACAATTGAAACTCTTTCTCGTAGATTAATCAATAATAAACAATGTTTAAAACTATATATCAACTTATAGGGTGTAGGCACTCATTGAAGGAATAGAATGTAAAATTTATTAATATATATGTCATAGCACTTCAGCTGTATAGCAATATAAATATAGTTAAGTAGTTAAGTATAACAAATAGTTAAACATGCTCAATTATAAGTCTAAATAGTTAAACTCTAAACTCTTAAAGTCCAAAATAAAATTTAGAGTCTAAAATGAAACTTTTAAAATTTTGGTATTTTTAAAAAAAAAAAATTCACGGACTGGTCTGTTTAGCCCACGAGCCGAGCTATTTTTTTCCTCAAATTTTCACGGACCTATTTTTTTGCATGTAAAGTCAGTCCATTTAACCGGGCTCGCAGGCTGGGCTCATTTTAACAGCCCTAAATGTCATTACTCGTTGATGCCCTCCAAAGGTTGGCAAAGACACAAAAATTTCAATGGTAGCGTTGGAGGAGGCTGCACCGACGAGGGTGAAGGGAGGAAGTGACGGTAAGTGAAGGTGGGGGAGAATATGGAGATCCAAAAAAGATAGAGCATAGGGGAAAGAAGCAGGGATAATTTTGTGATTTTTAAAGTTAAATAAATTATTTAATAAGAAAATATTTATATCATAAATATGAGTTTTACTCGGGTACAATTAATCTGAGCCCTCTAATTATAATATCGATTAATCCAATAATGACTAACAACGAATCATTGAATGATTTAAAAGTAACTTCGAATCATTGAATACTTTAAAAAAATGTGTTTTAGTTTGATTTAAATTTTACAATTAATTAATATTTAAATAGTCAAAATGCAAGTTGTCCAAGCTAAAGAATTACAAATTGCTAGCAACACACATTTAATTGATCAAGCTTCTACTATGTTCTACATCAAATTGATACAAGCACTTGCAACTTTCCTATCTCATTATACTTTTTTATTGCTTTTTTATTCATGTATTTTAGCCTGCAAAAGGGTAAGCCTTGTACAAAAGTTATCATGCTATCACAAGTTCAAAAACTTATAAAATCCTCTTGTGAAATAGTGTGTTTATCATCCTTTCATTTCTCCTGTAAAATCCTCCTCCTCCTTTATTATGTCTTTTTTCCCCCTTACATTTTGATCCATCAGTTTTCTACTACTTCTTATAGAAAAAGAAGCTCTAATTTCCTTGCCTCTACACTGTATGCCGAAGTTCTTACGTTTATACTTCAGATTAAATCAAAACGCTTGGTGAACGGTACTCATATTTAGTTTATGATATATAGTTGTATTTATTGAACACACATGAGCTCGAACAAAAACCAGCCATGCTATCAAATTAAATTATACCATCACTGAATCAAGTTCACACTCAGTGTTCTAGAAAACTAAAGCCTTTGGCTTCGGTTTTCACTGTAATCAAAGAAACAGTCTTATGGGGATCCCAATATAACCATGCAGTGTAGTGGTAGCAAATTAATAGGTAGCAACATGACTCAAGCCGTTCACCAAGCACACCATCTTCAACTTGCTGAATGATTTTCTGGATTGACCAACTGAACAGTTTTCTTAACTGAATTCTTTAGAAGAAAAACTGTTTCAACTTGAGAATTCAATTCCTTTACAGCATTGTGGTTTCCCACGTGATGATGTTGATTCAAAACATTTATTGCACATGATCATGACAAATCTTGGCGCATCCTCCACAATTCATATCAATTGCTCATGATATCAATTGACACTAAATGGAAACATGAAAGGGATAAGAAAGGGCGGTAGGATATTTGAATTAGCAGAGGAAAAGAGTAAGACTATAAAATTATTCGTACTGACACTGCTTAGTACTAATATGAAAGCTACTTATCTTCTCCCTAGGTACATCATATGGATCTGAAATTTAAAATCCAATCATGTTCTGTTGTCAAAAATAAGTTCACATACCAATTTCACCATTCAGAATCATAATGGCAAGTAAAGAGTATGGTCTGACAATTGCAAGAAAACTTTCAGAAATCAAACTGCAGTAAGTGACACAACTCCTCACTCCAAAAGAGATTCAACAATCAAGTAAGAACAAAATAAGTTTGTATCAGAGCATAGAGCAAGAAAAAGCTAAAAGAAGTAACAAGCACATTCAAGTTGTAATAATGTGAACGGAGAACTCATTGTTCTGCCCTTCATTCAACAGCAGAGAAAAGAAAAAGGTTTCTGATTCTCTTGTTAGACTTATCTATCAGCAAAAGATTAACAATATAATTAAGAACTATCACAAAAAAAAAAAGGAAAAAAAAGAGTAAAGTTAGAAACCAAGAAAACCCTTCCCTACAACATATGAACAAAAATTTACCTTGAATCACAATCAGCTTTGGGATTTTTTCCCTGTAACAAGCTGGAATATATGGAGGCCCCTACTGAATGCTTCATTGAAGAGAATCCTGGTTTGCATAGGCTGAAACCCTGGCAACCATGACAGTAGTGCCACAGGAGCCATCACAATGATTGCAAACAATATATCATACAAACGAGCCATAGAAACAACACCATACCAAACTATGGTGTGCTGCAAAAACGGCCGGAACACTTGCGCGATCAATATCAGGCCCCAGCCGGTGGGAATGAATGCCAGCAGGCTAGTAAAGATGTCGACGAATTTGAATGCAGTGAATTGCATCAAAGCAACTATGACAAGTATGGCAAAGGTTACCACAAGCGATTGGACCAACCGATAATAGATATGCTTTTTCGCTTCATATTTGTTCCTTGCATATGCTATCACCACAAAAATCCCAGACACAACAAACACATAAATCCAAGACAGCAAGTAGACAACAATGCTGGTGCTTCCAGCAGCTATGCCTAGCTGATAAACAATTCCATACTGGAAAATGAAGAACCGAAGGTCCAAGACTATCTCGAAAACCTTCCCCCAGAAGCCAGTTACCTTGAGATGATCCTGCTCTTCATACCACCACGTTTCCCAGCTCTGCTCAGCTTTGACAAACAGCCTTCCCCGGAACCAAATCCAGTTCATGAAGTCCTCAAAATCGTAGACAGTTTTTAACCAGTCAAATCCAGAAGGGTTAAACACAAACGGCGCCAAAATCCATGATGCAACCAAGAACCAACTAGATACAGTCATGGCCACATAAACAAACGTGTCTTTCGCAACAGGACTGTGTTGTGCATAGATTATTAGTATCAGCCCCAACTCAATTGCTTTCACAAAATGGCTGCGAGCGTAGAGCCTGTAATTTTCTGCAAACCTCTTGTGCTCCACAACAAAACCGCGGCCAGTGGCGCGGTATTTCGCCCCCCCATGAAGTATAGTCCTGCCGAAGAAATGGCTGCGGGTGCCCATAGAGAATGTGTAGAAAACTGATGAAAGTTGAAGCTGCATTGTCATGAAATCCCAGATAGCTTGAAGGAAACCATGCTCAAGTGAATTCTCCACAATCATTGGAAGGGCAGTGAAGAGCCCAAGTTGGACAATGAACTGCTGGTTCAGGATGGCGCCAAACGCGCTATTGTTATTGGTGTTCTTTGCCATAGCAGCTTCAACACCACTAAGAACAAGACACAACCTTCCCCATAGAAATGCATATACTGTGAGAACCACCATCATAGTGTTGAAGAAGAATCCCACTGTTGTGTAGAAGAATGACAGCATCCTGAAGAAATCAAGCCTGTGACCCAATCTATACACATCTCTGCTAAGAACTTGCTCTCCATTTCCACTTGCAACCTTAGCTTCAAACATTGATATCTGGTTCAAACCAACATCCCTTCCCTTCCCAACCTGAATGTACTCATGATGTGTGACATTTCCTCCACGAAGAATGCAGTTAAAGCCTGCGAAGATGTCCTCGCTTATGTTAATCACCCTGGAAGCCTTGCTGAGACCGCCGCGAGTCATGAACCAGAACCTGTCAAACACATCAGGGTGGCCATAATGCATTCTGATCTTCAAAGGGTTTGCCAAAACCCTCTGTCCCAATGTGACAAAACTGGTTTCCTGAGCTGACATGAACCAAGCAAGAGAGGAAACTGCACCGGTGAAGATGTGCTCCCTCACTCCCAAAATTGTAGGCTTCCTGAGGCCATAGTACTGATTCAATTCTTCCAAGAGGTTCCTCATTTTGAGTGCCTCCTCAAAGTAATTGTCCTGGTTCATGTCAATGGTCTGAACTGCGTCGCCGCGAGTGAAGATGATTGCATGGTTTTGATTCTCCGGCTTTCCTTCTCCTAGCTTCAAGGGGCCTGGCAATTTCACGCGGTAAATCTCCACCTCCCTCTCCAACTGCCGGTCATACTTAACAAGAACAGAATAGTACTCCTTCTCATCTCTCCCACTTGGAACCTCATCAACATAGGCGACTCGAAGTGCTTCATTGTTCTTCATTAGGAACAAGATTTCATCGGCGTGTGGGTCCTTTCTTGCCTTCTGAGCTCCATATATCTGGCAAGCAATCACATATGTGAATTTCATGGAAGCAGTCCCGTAGTCATGGCCTTTGTATGGCAAGCCTTCTGAACTGCTTGCTCTACTTAAACTAATAGCGAAAGGTGACGTTTCCGGGTTCAAACAGTCTCCACATTCTTGATTCACCGAAGCAAGTTCGCGCGAGCCTTCTTCATAAAGCTCCACTTCTGATGCAGAATCCAGAAAAGCCAAAAGCTTGAGGGCCTTGTAGTAGTACATCATTCCTCTAACAGTTCTAGAAAGTGTCTGGCCTCTGTAGGATGCCCATGACCTCAAGTCTCTAAGCTTATCAGTCCATATATCACGGTCATTCTTCATTCCTTCCCGCCGCATCCTCTCCATGAAATTCTTCCACTCATCATCAAATATGGTTTGCAGATAGTACAGGATTGAGATCCCATCTTCATTCCCAGTTCTGAGTTGCTCTTTGCTGAACACTACTTCTTCACTGTAGTAAGGTGTTAGAACACTGAATGTCATCATTTTCTCAACCTGGGGAGCATGGGGCATGTTCATGAAAACCGAGTTAGTGAAGAAAGCAATCCTTCTTCTAGCTTCTAAATTAACGGGGATGTTCTGCATCGAGTCCCTGGAGGTAAGAATGGTGTGCAACCGCCGAAGCTGCCGGTAAAGGTTCTTGTCGGTGATGTCTTGCAACTGAACCGCATTCTCGAAAAGTAGGCTCTCAGAAGAACCTGGATTCACTGGAGCCAAACCATCCTCCCTTAGCTGTTCAATAGTCCTTTTCTCCTTGAAAAAATCTCGGACAGCAGTCTCATAGAGTGCTTGAAGTGTAGTCACCAATTGGATAGGATCATTCTTTTTCTTGTTCAACAGCTCAACAAGTTTTATCAACTTGTGGTGTAGCTGGGGAAGTGCAGTGGTCTTGAATTCCCTGGTGAACTTGCCAATCTCAATGGAGTGATCAATTTCTTGAAACAGAACCTTCAAGATGGAATGCTCCTCGCTATCCGGCTTAACAACAATCTCAAGAAGCAAGTGCTTGACACAGTCATATGTTTCAATGACAGCACATCTCCTGAACTCAACCTTGCTGATCTTCTTCCAAAGCCTCTCATCAGATGCGTTGACCAGCTCCTTGGCCTGACTAAGCGCCAACAGCAACTCATTGCAGAGAAGAAAACACGGCCAGCGAATAACCCTTACATTCCAAGAACTCTTTGGCAGCTCCAGAAGCTCAGCCTCATGGTCAGATATGATATCCTCCTCCCTGAAAGAAACAACTATCTCATTCCATATCAAGGCGAACTTGTTGGCCTCAGCCTGATTAGACTCAAGCTTCCTATATGGCTGACCAAAACCATACCTAAGCTTCATCCTGCGGATACCATCCTTAAACTTGCTCCTCAAGGTTCCCCTTGCACTGAGCAACTGCTCCTCCGGCATGAGGTTAAAAAGAGTTGCGCTAGCGAAGAATTGGAACCTCAGCTTCAGCTGCTGCATGCTCCTGATCTCGCCCAAATGCGCGAACAAACCCACCGTGGCCCCAACCAAAGACGAATAGATCGAGTACCAAATCTGAATATCCATCAGGTAGATCAGGACAACAGGAAGCCACAGGAGGCCGAGAGCAAGCTGGTTGCCGCCTTGGCGAATAAGCTCGTGCCACTCGTAGTTCACTTCAAGGTCCAACATTGCCCTTGTCGGAGAAATCATTGGCCTTATCTGCAAGAAGTAACTGAAACAGAACTTGGTGGCCAGAACCACAACCCAGAACAAGGCGTACATAATGTTATCAAAAACACCTTCTCTCAACCCACGGCCAACGAAGGTCCTCCTCTGAAACCACCAAGAAAACAAGTGGCAAACCTTCCAATCTGCTTTCTCAACCAAGTTTCTAACCCAAGGAAGCAGGAAGAATGCCAAAGATAGAATCTCCGGGAACAAGAAAAGAAGCGCCACCTTTAAGAAATCCAACACCCGCCTGTTTGCCTGTGCTGACCATTTCTTATCATGGTTCCTCTGCGACCATATCCTGCCATGAAACACACCAAACACAACCATCCACCCCGCGGAAACGACCAATTTCAGCACCATCCTCACTCCAAGGAGAAAGTTCTCCCTTCTAGTAACCAACTTCCCCTGCATCAGAAAATCAAGCAGAGCCTGCAGAAACCTCAAGCCAGTCCAGGTGAAGAAAACGGTTAGGACTCGAACCTGAAGGTCACGATCCTTCAAAGCTTGCCAAGGGTAAGTGTTCCGTTCCCAAGCGACCATCACACCAGCTTGCAGGAACAGGATTAGCATCACCCAGAGCCTGTCAAAGCTCCGGAACAGGTTCCAGAACGATCTCCTCTCCACGAAACCCATCTTCCCCACGCGCTTCGTGAAGATCCCGCTCCTCCCAACGTCGATTGGCCATTTCAGCTTCTTGAAACAGCTCCTGCTCCAGAAGAACTCGTTCACGTCGTCGTAGTTCATCCACGCGCCGTGAGGCTCGGTTCCGTCCCTGCTGCTCTCCACCTCCAACTTCAAAATCCCGTAAATGGGCTTCACCACACGGTCCAGGAAGCTGTTCTCCCCTGAAGCCGAGGGCATTGTGGGGTTTTCACTGGCGTAGCCCTCCAGTATCCTGTTATGAATGAAGATGGCAATTTCAGTAGCTAACTATTATAACAGAAAAACTACCGGAAATTCTTAGTTACTCTTAGAGCGAAAACAATCGTTTGCTATGATCTATTCACGTCTACTTATATGTCAAATAATGAATGGATGGATGTTTTATTCCTAGAGTTTGAGAGAAACTAGGAAGCTCTTTCTCTTTGGTACCTGTTGAGGTCCATGGCCATGTGGTGGAAGATGTAGCAGATGCATTCGGGGACGAAGCGGAGGTTGGCGGCCTCGCCCCAGATGAGGAGGTAGAGGGAGACATAGAGGAGGTCGCGGCGGTGATCGGAGGAGGAGGCATCGTCGCAGCGGCGGCTGGGGGAGACCCTGACGTTGGGCTTGACGCCGAGGAAGGAGCACCAGGAGGTGTAGTTCTTGAGGAGCTTGTCGCGGAAGGAGCGGAGGACGGAGGGGTGGAGCTGGTGGATGGAGTCCGGGGAAGGGGAGAGGCGCATCTGGGCGTTGGCGAGGTGGAGTAGGAGGTGCTCGCGCTGGTTGCGGACGCTGTCGTTTTGGAAGCCGAAGAAGAGGGCGAGCCAGTCGAGGAGGTCCATGTCGGTGGGGTGCCATTGAGGGGGGAGGTGGAGGTCGCCGACGGAGCGGAGGGCAGAGGCGGCAGCGCGGACCTCGGGGTAGCGGAGGGAGGGGTGGTCGGAGGGGTCGGCGTGGTGGTGGAGGGGGATGATGTTGTAGACTTCGTCGTTGCCGTGAGGGAGCGGCATAAGATCAGAGAGGACAGCGCTGTTTTTGTGGTTAGTTGGATCTTACATCTTACATGGTCTTCTTATCTTGTCTTCTGTTGTTGTTGCTGTGTGTAACGGTCACAGCGGGAACTGAGAGAGAGAGTGAAACATAAGAAATGGCGCGTGAGTTAGTTACTTAGTTAGTTAGCACCTTGATTGTTTTTCTTTTTTTTAAAATTATTATTATTCATAATCAAAACAAAATTTACTTTGTATTTTTTTTATCTAACTTTTCAGCACCAAAATACAACATTAATCTCACATAGGAGGTATACACAACATTTTTTTTAATCTTAATACACATGCGTTGATACTCATCTGCATTTACGTCTATATATTATATTATGTATATGAATTACAATTTGTATTCTATACTCGTGAGTATGACTTGATGGGTAGGATAAAAATCTATTTTTCAATGAATAATTACCCGCATAGGTAATTATCTGAAATTATCCGCACAAGTTAGGATAGTGTTAGTGTTTTAATATATCCACACCGACTCTACTCACACCTTATATTTTATGTTTCTATTTTTTCTTATAATTTTTTTGTTCTACTACTATATTCAATTTTTTTTTGTATTTTTCCATAATTTTTTTGGATCATACTTATATTTTCACACATCATCCCTTTCTGTAAGGTTTAAACTCTATTTTTTGACATTTGAGGTCATTTTTCTATAATTATATCCAAAAAAAATTTTGTACATAATTTATGACATAAGAGTTTTCTTCATGTGAAATTATTTCTTAAGGACTAATGTTTATATATAGTTTTGTTTTGTTTTAATTTTTTATAAAATAAATATAAATAGAAGGTGTGAACTACTTTTACAGTTTTGATTCGCCTAAAGAAGCTTGAATATTTTCACTTTAATATGTCTTAGTTTTATTGTGTTAATATGACTATATGTGATTTAGATGTTAATGAATTGTGTTATTATTATTTAAAATTATACTATTCTTTTGAACAATTGACACTTATATTATGTAAACATAACATTATTGTTTTAGAAATTAGCTTATAGGGTAGGGTAAGAGTTTAGATATTATTCTGCAGGTAAAGTTAAGATTTCTATTTGTAAAACCCATAGATATAGTAGGATTTTTTTTTATTCAACAGGTTTAGGGTAAGGGGAGTAAGGTTAAAGTTGAGCCAAAACCTTACCCCAACCATATCCATTGTCATCCCTAATTATGTCAATATTATTCTTGATTAATATTTTCAAATAACATTTCTCTTCTCTTCCGTAACTTGTGAAGCTTTCATTGCTTCTCACTTTAGCTTGTAAAACAATCATTCATACATAAAATTTGACAAAATATAGTCAAATTCTTATATACTGCAAAAGAAAAGAATTAAAAAAACAGAGAGAAGAACAAATTTGAGTAATTGATAACAAAATTTTCTATGTAATATTTTAAATTAAAACGTTAATAAGTAAAATACACGGTTGATCTATACTCAATATTAAAGAGAGACAAACTCTTATATAACAGAGTATCAAATAGCTGCACAATTAGATCATACTAATTAACTTTCATTGACAAGTTTGTTTCCTTGTACGCAAGTAAAAGTTGAAGAAAAGAAAAGTGGTGACGCATGATATGCATGGGTCCTATCCAATCCAACAGAGTTTAAATATGACTCAACATCGTCTTATCCAAGTGTTACATTTCTGTAAGGTGATTTCACACAACATTATCATTTTAAACTTCATTTACATAAATGCAGACGTGCAGCTCCCTTCACTAAATTGAAATTATATCTCATACAATAATCTCATATCTTAAACATGGTATATACGATAATAGATAATACAGTGCATATTACATTAAAATGTTTATTTCATGCATAATAAAACACGCAATGACTATGAGGGTTCGAACGGAATCCTGGACAACAAACATTGCTCAAATAGGACATGCCGGATAGCACTGTTGACACAAAGACATGACATACAAGTTCTTGACCCTTACCATCCCCTCTGGGGACCCATTGAACTATGCACATTCAAACGGTCGAGTACAGAGTTGAAATCTATAGACTGCCCACTTTCCTCCATCCTCTGGATCACGCTTGCCACGTGATCGCCTCTGAATCCCATGCTCACCAACTTCTCAATCAAATCATTGTAGGGATGGCCGCGAATATATTGCGACTGGCTAGGGTTCCGGGCCATAAGATTCTGCGGTGCAGGGTTCTGGAACAAAGCACTTGTTGGAGGATATCCAGCTTGAGCGAAATGAGGAGGTTGTGGTGGAGGATGTAATCTTCCTCCCTCGCCATCATACGCCATGTATGCACTAGTTGGAGGAAGTGTGGCGTGCCCCCCACTGGATAGATACGGATCACCTTGTTGTGCTGCAAAAGAGCCCTTGATTTGTGGGGGCAGAGGTTGCTGCGAAACTGTTCTGCCAGCTCCACCATATCCGTAAGACATGGAATCACTGCGGCTAGATCCTGGGGGTGGAATCCCAGAGTATGGCATTTGCATTGGCATGCTGCTTTGCAGTTTTTCAGAGGGAGATGGATTTGTAGCATGGCTTGGCGGGTATGGAGTGTAAACATTTGCCGAGGAGGGTCTCACTTGAGACTGCATTGAGGCTGGCTGTGGAGGTGGCAACTGCTGAGGCCACTGCTGCTGCGGTGGTTGTGCCTGAGGCTGCTGATATTGTGAATATTGTTGCACGGGTGGGGTCTGGGTTACTTGAGATGATGTTGGTTGCGGAGTTCTATACTGTGGATCAGAAGGCAAATATGGATTCTGAGGAAGCTGGGCCGCAGATGATGGATTAGGCAAAGGTGTGGGCGGCATATAATGAGGTTGTTGAGTGGCTTGGGCCACATTTGGGGCCGGGGCTGGAGCTTGAGAGGGGGGTGCCACATGCTGTTGCTGTGGAGCAACTTGATGAGGTAGTGCAAGAGCTAACTGCTGATTATGTGTGTCGGGTGCATTATCAGTTCTGTTTGGATCGATGGCAGAAGGCGAAGATCTCTCCTCATTGGACTGCAAGCGGCTTGTGCAAGATGATTCTTTCTGAACAAGTTGAAGCTTGGCTAATTCTTTCTGCGTCTCGGCTAGCTCTTGCTTGTCTTTTAAAATTTGCACAGACCTGTGTACCTACATAAGCAACATAAGAAAAATAAACAAAGGGCAAATTGATGTCTACTGGCCAAAGTATGCTGCATGCAGCATGTCAGATAGGGAACACCCTAAGCTCAATGCTTGTAGCTGAACATTCCCCCCCCCCACCCGAACAGCATGGTGATCAGGTTGGTTGGAAGAGTGGCAAGTAAAACCATATTATTCTAGCAATGAGGCATTCTTAATTTGGCAACAACAATGAAACAAAATCATGTGTGCAATTGACAACCTTGATGAACAGAGCTATACAAATCTTGGAAAGATTTGCAAATCAAGATGATAATGGTTGGGTTAACAGATTCAAATATTTGTCTGCTGGGCTTCATTTTAATTTTTAACATACAAGGTGCGAACATGATGTACCAGTTATGCGTCCATCAAAGAGATATTTCTTATTTTAAG
Source organism: Nissolia schottii (assembly GCA_003254905.1). Classification (NCBI taxonomy): domain Eukaryota; kingdom Viridiplantae; phylum Streptophyta; class Magnoliopsida; order Fabales; family Fabaceae; genus Nissolia; species Nissolia schottii. The sequence continues at coordinate 63,879 of QANU01041523.1, forward strand.
CTAAAACAATTTATCAAGCACCTCAAAACGGGAGAAATCAAAGGTAACTTGAATGCATCTGCAGATTCTATCAATTACAGACGAAACTTACTTCCTGAAGGTGCTTCTCAAGAGATTTGAGCTTTGAATCTGCCTCCCTATGGTCACTATTTAAATCAGATCGCATTTCTCCAATTGATTTGTCAAGATTGTAACAATATAATTCCAACTGCGATAGCCTTGAACTGATTCCTTCAAGAAACCGCATAAGGTTGTCAGCATATTTTTTCATACTCTTCTCCACAGTTGCGCCAATCATGTCTTGACTTAAAGAACCTTCAGGCGAATTATACTGAGTATCAGGAAATATTGATGTCCTTGCCATCCTTGATTTGTGAAAATCCTGCGAAAAGGTACATTTTGTGGATTTGAGATTCAGAACCACTTGGCAGGCATATAAAATACATCTAATCCATAATCATTACAAGAACATAAATGTTCAGGATTAAGTAGTGTATAAAATTGCGTTATGCCTATATGTGCATGTGCTTGTTCCCCTTATCTCAAGTGAAACAAGTAATGCCCGTTAATCCTTGCTAAAGAAGTTCACCTACTTTAAACACACTAAAATAATGATGTTGGTAACTTGATACTAGTCTCTTCCCTCCTAAACTTAATCTTAATTTTTAACCCTGCTCTTGCAAAATAACTTTGCTTGATATAATGACATTTTACTGACCTAGTATTAATAATGTTCACATAAGCCAAGAACATATTACATTTTCTAGTTTTGTTAGTGAAGACTGATCAATCAATATTGCATATTAAGATATAAAACAATCAGTGTCCCTGTATGTACCAAACAGAACAACTTATCCTCTTTAGGCAAGGTAACCAATTGCTCAAACTGTTTGGCTCAACTAGAATAATTGGACAGTGTCTACAAAATGGTCTTTGCTTCTATTCCTACTGTGGACCTCATCGCTAACCTCCAAATGGGAGCAAACCCCCTGCTCCCCTGAACTTTTGAAATGGGGGCCTTGGTGCAACGTGCGAGGGTGACAGGAAGGTCACAGATTTAATCACAGAATCAGCTGCCCGCAAATGCAAGACTAGGCTACCTAACATATACCCCCATAGTGGGAGCTTTTCTAGCACCAGGCTGCCCTTTTCAGAGTCGCACACAATTCCTGTTTCATTCTTCCCACTGCCAACCAGATTATTCTCATCAATCTTGCATCGATGCTCATAAAAATTACAGGGAAACTCCAGCAAATGTATATGAGTATGGAAAATCCAACACTTTCAAATTGGTGCTACAAATGCAACTAGACAGATTCTTTATTTTATTCTCAGAAAATCAGTAGATATATTTCTTTTCATTGCAATGTAACCAGCTCATGAATCCACGATTCCATGCATAACCTAGCCAATTGACTCTGGCAGCTATCCCGACAAAAATAAGACCTTTAGGTTTATCATCAATATACTACAAAATAAAACGTAAGAAACAAAAAATACCTATATAATCATGTAATGGCAAAACAATCAAATAAGAAAACAACTGCTCAAAATATAATAGCCATTTAAGCCTTTGAAAGGAATTTCAAGAATCAAATAGTTCGTTCACCCATGATCACTATATATACACATAAACAGATAAAAACGAAAAATTTTGTTAAAAACCCTAATCAATTCTTGATCCGGAGCACGATACCCAAGTTGGGAAATTACCTAAGAAAAGGGTAATGGGTTTACCTTGTTGGGGTCGTCGTGAGAGGTGCCATTAGAAGAATCCTGGTTGTTGGGATAGTCTTCGTAGGAGCAGAGGATGTCGTCGGAAGCAAAATCGAAGCCCTTGGATCCGCGAGCGGACGATCCTGAAGCCATGACTGGAGCTTGAGCTTGAGCTTGAGCTAGAGGACGGAGCAGAGAAAAAGAAGAGATTGAGGGGAAGATATGAGAATTTTGTGGAGTGGAAAATAAACAGATGCTTGGCTTGTATGCAAAAACCAAAGTTTGTTCTTAGTTGCAAAATGGGTTTTCGTCTTCAAATAAGTCAAACACGAGTGAATTCGATCTCTTAACAAAAATTACAATTATTAAATTGTCATTTTAAAATTCGGTAACATTTCAAATGTTCACTCGTAAACGAAAAGGAAAACTTCAAATGTATCCCCACTTTGTTCATTGTACATCCATTAAATTCATCATTTAACAAAAAATAATTTTCGATCATAAATCATAAGAATAATCTAATGTGAAAATACATAAAATGAGAGCATATGTGATCTAATAAGTAATCAATAATTTACATGATTAAAGTTAGTCAAAAACCCTTTCATTTCTTCCCCTCCCCTCTTCTCCCTTGGAACTTGGCAAATTTTCATAAATAAAACATGAAAAATAGGTTATTATTTAAAAGTTATAACCAAATTTTCTATAAACGAAATCGATTTAAATAAACTCCCATTTAAGTTTTTTTTAATTGAAAAATGATTTAAATCAACTTGCATTTTTTTAAAATAGGAGTCTATTGAAATAGACTCATTTGTACAGTGTTGGAAGTCATACATAAAAATAGAGGTGCATGTTCATTTGTAGTGTGTACCAAGGTGGTTTTTGGGTGAGTTAGAAAAAAAGAGTGAGAAGTTAGTAGAAATGTTAATTTTTATAATGGTGATGAAAAAAAATGAAGACGACGAAAATAGTTTTTATTCTTCACAACAATCTTAGGTGGCTGTATACCCAACTGTTACCTTATCACAACTCCAATCCATTATAGTGGAAGAGTTTGGGGAGTGTAGGATCATTAAGAGAGTGTTATATAGGATGTCCATTAGCATTGGTCACGTCCTAAATTTTCGTTCATTTGAAATTAAGAAGGAAGACCATGTTAGGCGCATGTTTGATATGCAAAAGCAATTTAGCAACGTACTCAACACTATTGAGCTCCTTATTGAGCTTGAAGATGTTACTCAAGTTCTAGTGCCTCGGATGTTGGTCTGCCGTTTGTATCCAACACCAATTCCTCCTTTCCTCTTATCCCTTATCATGCACTGTCTTTGAGCCTTGCATATCTTGCCAGGGATGTCCCTCATTCAATGTCGGGTGGTGACTACTATGGTAATGATAACTATGGTGGTGGTGACGACGGTGGTTATGATAACGTGGTGCAGCCGACACTAGTACTTTTACGAGGTATACTGAGTTGCTATCAGGCTCAGCACCAGCCGTAACCCCAGCCTCAGCCTCAGCCTTACCATCTCTCTAGTTACTACACCACTCAGCCTCAGTGTCATGATGAAGGTTCAGGATCAACATCAGTAGCAAAATCAACATTGAGATTAGGATCAGGATCAAGAGCCAGTAATGATTTGTATGTGGGTCAACTGTTCCCAAACCAGAAAATTGTGTTGTTTGCTGTTAAAAATTACAACCTTCAATAGGCTTACAACACAAAGTCCTTGAATCTGGCAAAGGAAAATTTTGGTGCGGGTGCGCCATAGCTGAACAAGGATGTCCCTAGTCAATTCGGGTGACTCTAAGGGAGAAATCTCAAATTTGGGAGGTGAGAACGAACACACTTATCTCTTTTCTAGTTTACTAAAAAGTCACCCACAATTGGATCTAAAGATTATCTATGCAATCATACACTTGATTCTAGAAGCTGATCCAGATACAATTGTCAAGGCGATGCAGGCAGATGTTCAAAAGGATTTGAACTTGATGCCGTCATACAAGACGTGTTGGCTTGGGAAGCATAGGGCGAATGCGATGATATATGGAATTTGGGAGGAATCGTACAATAAACTCCTTACATTTTTGCTTTTTTACAACATTACGCGTTAGGTAATATTATTTGTCCTTCTACTTGTTATTGTTTATGCTATGATATATGTTTATCACTTTGTTATTAACCTCTTTAATCACTTTAATAGTTTTCTTTCATTGACGGTTTAATTGTTATAGTATCTGTTATGAATTGTTTTGCACATGGATTTATGGCAGGTTAGATTGGCATTTACAAAATGTGTCATATATTGACAATGGTCTGGTTCGTAATAAAGTTGTGATGTTCTCACAAGCATTTTGGACTTTTTCAGCATGCATTGAGGCATTTAAGTACTGCAAATCATTCATATCTATTAATGGCACACATCTATATGTGAACTAAAGTGGAGTATTGCTTATATTGCTTAAGATGGGAACAGTCAAATTATCCCTATCGCATTTGCAATTGTTGAGGAAGAGACAAAGGAGGTATGGTCTTTATTTGTTGAAGCATGTCCGAGAACATGTAACACCCTAGCCAAACATTCTTATTATATCGGACACGTAATATTTTTTGTCCTTATACTTGTTATTAATTGCATTGTTATTAATTATGTTCTTAACCTTTTTAATTACTTTAATTGTCCTTCTATATATTATTAATTTTTTTGTCCTTGACCTTTTTATCGGACAAGCATGCCTCTATCGCTACAGCCCTACAAGATGAAAAGAATGGTTGGCGTGCTCCAGGAGCGTATCATGCGTTTTGTGCAATTCTCTTACCATCAAATTTCAACACGTGTTTCAAGGACAATGAAGCAAAGAAGGCACTGAAGAATGTGATGTATAATCATTCAAATTCGGGGTATCTCCACTGGAGAGGTGTGCTAACCAGTATTGATTCGGCGATGGGTGAATGAATTAACAGGACCCCATTTGAATGGTGGGCTCAACATGCTAACAAAGGACATCGTTTTAGCAACATGACCACAAATCTATTAAAGTGCTGGAATAATGTGTTGAAGGAGGCACAATCTCTTTTGATCATAGCTATAGTCAAGACCAATTATAAGTTAATGAAGATTTTCTACGGCAGAGGGCAAAGCACACAAGCTCAGTTAGGGGCGGGGGCAAAGTTCTATGAGTACTTGTCAGACACGATTGAGGATAGTAGTCGCCATAGAGGAAACATGCATGTAAGATCGATATGCCAGGATGATATGACTTATGAGGTGTTGGTGCATGACTGGACTATGGTATTTAGCCAGTGGTCCTTCAAGGTCGACTTAGGTAATAGAACCTGTGACTGTGGAGCATTCCAGGAATTGCACTTCCCTTGTTTCCATGAAGTAGCAGCATGTCATCAAACATAACTTGATTGGGATAGCTATGTTCATCCTATTTATAGTATGGCACATGTTGCTTACGTGTATACGAGACAGTTCAAACCCCTACCTAATGAGCATTTGTGGCCTCAGCCAAGTGGACCTACCACCTTGCCAAATCCAACAATGAAACGTAACAGTGAAGTTTGACATGTCTCTACCCGTATTCCAAATGAGATGGACGAAGTTGAACCGAATAGGGTAGGATGTTGTGGCATGTGTCGTCAGCTCAGTTACACAAGATGTGAGTGTCAGCATATAAATGCTAGTGGCTAGTGGTATAATGTCATGATTACTATGTGTAACACCCTAGATAGCGGGCCTACGCTTAAGTCATAAACTGTGCCTACTAGGTTGTCATCCTCATTGGTGGGAATACTTATAGTCCTTGGTTATCTTCGAAAAGTAGTTTCTTATTCCCAAAATATGGACCCATTTGAAAATTCATTAATATTACCCCTATGTTTCAATTATGAGTCGTGCATACGACGATATATATATATATATGTGTGTGTGTGTGTGTGTGTGTGTGTGTGTGTGTGTGTGTGTGTGTGTGTGTGTGTATGTGTGTATGTGTATAACATTCTCGAATACGAAGGGAAGTTAATTGCATCAGAATCAACAGACGTCCACACACATCATACACGCAAGGGTCCATTAACACTTAATTCACAGCTATTATACATGTACTTAACGTCATACTAGACACATATTACATATATTTCCTTACAATTTACTGTACACACATGTTGCTAATTACAGATGCGACAAAACCTAAGGTTAGCAAAATCTGTCACTGGAGACACAAGGGCTCTGCTGGTGATCGGTATCAGTCCTCTGAGTTGTGGTCGGGGTCCTCTTCTAGATCTTCCTCTTCCGACGAGTCCGTGTTCATCTGGTCCTCGTTCCCGGATTCCTCCCTGACAGCCATGGGGGATTCTAGAGCAGAGGAATTGTTCCCCCACTCACCCTCTGGAGAGATCTCAGGGGTAGCGGGCTAGTCCTAGTGTGTTGTGGACGGTCCTACATCGGCATCATGGGTACGAGGAGCGAACTGACGGCGAAAGAACGGGGTGACTCGTTTCCTTGCCCCACGTCAGTAGAAGTGTTGTGGGGATTGGGGTGGCCATGAATCCGGGTCAATCTCCATGTCCTTGTCGTATAGCGGAAGTTCTTACTCTTCTTTGTCCAGGAGGATGGGTGTGGCAGATGAAGAGCCGGGGTCCATTGGTATATGGGGGGAGAGCGTTGGTACTGACTGAAGGGGACTAGGGCATTCCAACATGGTGTAGGTACAGGACTCCGTGACAACCCCCATGTCGGGGTCTCGCTGCCTAATCCTGCTCCACAGCGTGGTTTGTTTCTTCAGTGGGGTACTCATTGAATTCACTGGACATCGTAAATAAGTGGGAATGAGAACAGTACGTTCTCAATGGAAACCTGCTAAACGTGAACTAGTCTTGCTTAACTCATTTAGGAACCAGGCCGCTTTGGAGGTCTCTAAGTGTCATACATGATACTTCCTCCTACTTCTTATTTTATCTTGTATTAATTCTAGAGCAGCATTACCTATGTTACTTAGTGACTGGGGATCTCTAATCTTCTTATTAACTAGGGCATCGTGCTGATTAATTCTGCTTGTAGGGTCTACAACGTTTATATAGGCCGTCTCGAGCGTTCTCTTGATGGTACTTATGACTATACATACTTACATACATACATATTTACAGGTACATCACTTATCACATGCATAAGGGAATCGTGGGTTCTCTTACAAGCCTTAGGGCTGCGTTCTTATCGTTACATTATGCCCATCATTCCCCTATGTAGTCCGTGGGGCAGTCGCCCCTTTCCAGCTACAACCTACTTTTTTTTCATATCCCCGTCAACTAGGCTGCACTCTTTCCTAAGTGGTAGCTAACCACGGACGTACAATGGCATACTTCATCGAGTAGGGTAGGAAATTGACCATTCACCTTGCAGAATGGTGAGGGGGTCCACCCTTCCGATGACACTAAGAGTGGACTCATTACTTTAACTTTCTCTTCTGCATCTACACTTTGGGACAACTTTCCTTTTAGACGTCATGATGTAAAAGCTCGTTCGTTTCTTTCTTTCTTTACTTTCTTTCTTTTATTTCTTAATTTTCGTTTGTACCGAGTCGATGCCCGCGCTCAGGCCTATGTCTGCGTATCATAATCATGAACCAGTCCTTCATGCTAGACTGGCAAGGGGCTTGTCAAGTATGACGTGCCAAGAGAGGGATTTCCTATCATATAACTAAATCCTTTCTTAAAGGTACACCGTACGCTTGGTGGTCGAGCCTTCTTAAGAGATTATTGGTTCCCGAAGATTCAGTTATGGTCTTAAGGAATTTAGTGATTCAATACTAGTTATCTACGGTTTCCCAAACCCTAATAACAACTTGTCCTCATGATGCATACATCTCATTGCAAGAGCTCATGCCTCGTGTTGTTGTTCATACGCGGGACTCGAGTAATGCTGATTAAATGATGTGGGCCCAATGGAACTCGTTTTAGAACTCTTAGCCACTTAGGCAAGACTAGTTAGTGCCCTAGGGTTCTCAGGCCGCTCAACGCTCTTAGAGTAACTTTGGGATTCTGAACCATCCTTATCCAAGCTTACGTGGCACCCATGGTGCAGACCTTTCAGGTCCAATCAGCGCCTTGTACCTGAGGTCTCTCCACCACGTAATTTTTCACGTGTTAGGGCTCCAAAATAGATCAAGCCACTCATCACCCTAGACATTTTCAGCACCTGAACTTCGTGAGTTTGGCCTCTTTCCAAACCATTTTCATATACTTGTCCAAGGGTTTCACCACATGATTTCATCAATCACTAGCCACCTAGAATCAACCTCAACATCTATCCACATACAAGCAATGATACACAACATAATAAGGTTACATGCAAGCCATATACACATATATGATTATAGAATCAATTAAAGATCACCAAGGATGTGAGTAAGCCTAAGTTACCCACTTCCTTTGATGGTTGGTTGATGGTGAGGAGAATGTGAGAGAGTGGTTGCCCAAGTTTTGATGCTTATCCTAGATTATTCTAGAATTTTGGCTGCGTAACCGCAACGTACACGAACAGAAGCAAAACTACTTAGCAAAGAAAATTTTGTGTGTGAAGCAAATGGGCTGGGGTTGGCTATTTATAGGCCACCGAATTTTGTGGCCATGCCCCAAAATTACCATTTTGCCCTTTCTAATTTAATTTATTAATAACTTTAGATAATTAACATGTCTTGTCATGAATAGTAACTTGGATAACTTTGGTGGACTTGTTGTTTTGTTGCCCGTGGAAATGCTGATTTTTTGCCTCCTTCCGATCCGGTTTGATCATGTTTGGTCGTATGTTGTCCCGGTGTTTCGTGTGCTGTAACAACCCGACTTTTTCCTCAAGTTAAAATGCTAGTTAAGGCAAAATTAAAAATATAATAATAAGGAAAAGGCAAGGTAGAAATAGAATAAAATTCAAATATTAATTTTATTTCTGTAATATTAGTTGAAAATAATCCTCTGACGGTCTCGTGACGTTCGGATCGAAATTAGGGTTTTATTGTAATTTCTTTACGACTCATAGGAGTCTGTAAAATAAATGGATATGAAATTAAATGTAAGAAAATGTCATCTAAGATTTTAATATTAACTGGGATAATTAATAGGTCACAACGGTATGCCCGGAATATTTTTAGGACGTCCGGACATAAATAACTAATGAACTAATATGACATAAGAACACTAAGGGCAAAATTGGAAAGATAATTATGGCCAAGGCATTAGAGCCCCACGGCCAGCCCTCAAGACCGAAACATACATACAAACATTTCCAAAGTTCCATTTTCTCTTCTAAGTTTCCAAGACTTAAGTTCCATAAGCATCCATAACCATAATCATCCAAGCTTAACTATCTTTCTTTGCTTCTCATCATCATCAATCACTCTTAAAATCATCAAGAAGGCAAGTTAGTATCAAGGTGAAGAGTTTCTCTTCAAGGGGAAGCAAGAGAAACAAGCTCCAAGGCCCTAAACTCCATAACCTAGGGTTTTATGCTTTCTTGACAAAGGAGCTTCAAGCAAGCTTCAAGTTCATCTTTCCATCACCATAATTCATTCCTAATCATCTAAGGAAGGCTAGGAAGTGTTGTTGGTGAGTTTTCATCATGTGGTAAGAAGTTGAGCTTCCATAACTCATATTGGTGCTAATTAGGTTAAGTTGTTGTTTTAGGTCAAGAAACCTTCAAGTAAGCAAACAAGGCTTGGTTTCCTTTTCTCCTAGCAACAACAAGTTCTTGAAGAAGTGGGTAACTCTAGTTCCTTGCCTCTTTGATGCTTCAAGAGGTGTATGTGCTTGTATGTGTATGTATGTGAATTATGGATTTTATGATGAAATATGTTAGAAATTATGCTAGGACTAGGAAGACAATTCTGAAGGGTCTTGTGACCTGGATTAGATGTGATTATTATGCTGGAATTATGTGTGAAACTCATGTAGGGTTCCATGGAAGTTAAGGTATGAAAATGGAAGAAAAGAGCATTTCGGTTTGCTTGTCTCGCACAGGGGCCGCTGAGCGATGCTCTGGCGCCGCTGAGCGAACTGCTGTGAACCTCAGCGCTGAGCGGTAGGCGGTTACCGCTGAGCGGTCTGAGGCCCACGTGGAAAGTCTAAAAGATATTTTTCTTAAAAGATAAGGGTCGGTGGAGATATTTTGATACCGCTGAGCGATAGGACTCTTATCGCCGAGCGATAAGGCCCATACCGCTGAGCGGAAAGGTGTGAAGCGCTGAGCGCTAGAGCTCAAACCGCTGAGCGACCTGGAACTTTCGCTGAGCGGCTTGAGACCAGAAATGTTATGGAACCTAGCTTGAGGCACATATTTGAATGCTGATTGTTTATGACCATGATTAATGCGGAATTGTGTGAAAGACATGCTGTTAGCAAATCTGCGAATTATATGCTGTATATGAATTACGAGTGATGCATGCTGTGATGTGTAGTATTTTATGCTGAGTTAAATGAAAGAGTTAGAAATAATGCTGAGATAAATAAAGATGCTGAAATGAACCATAGGGAACAAGTATGTCATGCTGCAGGTACACAAAGGCTGAATTATTACTGAACTGCTGAATCAGGGCCAATGCCCAATACTGCTGAAATAGGGCCAACGCCCAATACTGCTGAAATATGGCTATATGCCACTTACTGAAAAGGGCTAAATGCCCCAATACTGAAATTGGCTATATGCCACATGCTGCTGAGGCCGTGATCACGAGAGCCATATGACAAGCCCATTTCAGTAGGTCGGATAGACATGCTGAAGATGGAAGCCCGCCACAGGTGGTGTCGAGATGGCATACCTGGAGGTGTGCGGTTACCACGCCTATGCATTGTCGTACGGGGGCAAGCTTAGGTGGGGGTACGATACCAGCCCACTGTCGAGGGGTCCCTAGGGGCACACGGCAGGTGGAAGCCCACCGCAGTGAGGTCAGGACAGTGTCGGCCTATACTGAGGGTGTGAGGTTATTCCGTCATACTAGTGTCACAAGGACATTACTATGGTGGGAATAACACCTATGCTGTTATGCTGCTGCATTCTATTATACTGCTGTATTAAGTTATGCTGTGAAATGCTGTTACTCTGTTACATTCTGCTGAACATATTATGCTGTTCATTCTGTCATGATGATTCTGTGATATATACTCTGCTGAATTTTGCTATGTCTGTACTGAATGATATGCTGTTTATGCTGATGACTCTGCTGTGTATATTCTGCTGATTCTGTGGACTTACTTTGGATGACTATGTGATGCTTACTCCGATGATTCTGTTATGCTGAATTTAATGCTGAGTGTATTCTGTGATGTATTCTGATTATTCTGGAAATGTATTTCTGCCGTTATGCCGTACCGTCAAGAGCACGCTCGAGACGGTTAAGTATATTCACGAACTGTTAATCAGCACGAGAATGTAGTAAGCAAGAATAGTTCCCATGTCACATGTTAATGCTGATAAAGCCGTTCAGATAGGCAAGATAATAAATAGTAGGCTGATTAGTATGTATGTTCACTAGAGATCTCTGAGCGGCCTGAAGTCCGACATAATCTGATGTACGACTCAGGAACTAAGGTTATTTCCACTGAGAACCTACCGTTCTCATTCCCCACTGTTTTATGACTTCAGGTACAGAAGAGGATGAATCATATTTTGAGGATGCAGAAGAGCCGCCAGATGAGCCATGAGCGGCTAGGAGATAGATAGATGGTTATGTTTTGCCAAGGGCTTACTGAGTAGCATTCCAGTAGTCCTTGTGTTTTGATGCTGTATATGCTGGATTATGTATTTGATGTTTTGATCTATGTACATATTATGTATACAGTGATATGACTTTGTATGGTGGACCCACTGAGTGTATATTATATGTTCTATTTCTCATTATGCTATCCGCTTTGTTATTATATTTGTTTATTCCAAACGCATGGCTCTATTTTATTATTAATGTGATACAAGTACAAGTTTAAAACGGGTCCTTATTTTATGAGCAATGACTACTTTCAAAAGATAACTATGGACTAAGGTATTCCGACCAAGTAGACAACAACCTAGTGAGCTTTGTTTACTACGTACGGGTAAACAGTTAGCTAGGGTGTTTCATGTGCGGTCGTCCAAAAAATATTCCGGACATACCATCGCGATCTATTAATTTTTTCCTATATGGAATTTAAGTCAATCAAAGGATTTGCAATTTTGCTCTTTAGGAGTGTTCTTTACAGATACCTTTGACCCCTTGTTAAATTCTGGTGACAAATAGTAACGGATTCAGTGTCTGCGAAATTTCGCGAAACTGAAAACCCTATCTTCTACGGATATTTTAACCTAAGAATTCCTATTCTAACCCTTCTAACTTAAACCAAGAGATATTATATATTTATCTTGCGAATTCTTTTCTAAGGGAAAAATGGGATGTTACATTTCACATCCCTTAGAAAAATTTCGCCCCCAAAATTTAAGTATAAGGTTATGATGTACCTTCAAAAAGTTCGGGATATGCCTTTCTCATGTCCAGCTCCAGTTTCAATGTCTGGTCCTCACATGCTCCATTCTCCCATAAGACGCGCACCATCAATACTTCTTTATTCCTTGTTTTGCGAGTCTTACGGTCGATGATCTCCTGGGGTGTCATGGGTAAAGAAGGATCTTCCCTTAGCTGTACTTTATCAGACTCAAGTACATGGTCAGGAGACGCATGATATTTCCTTAGTTGGGAGACATGGAAAACATTATGGACATAAGCTAAGTTTGGCGGAAGAGCTACTCGGTAGGCTACTGGTCTGATACGTTGAAGAATCTGGAAGGGCCCTATGAACCTTGGGCTAAGCTTTTTAACCTTAAGGGACCTTCCTATGCCTATTGTCGGAGTGATTTTTAGGAATACATGCTCCCTTTTCAAAATGCAACAGGATTCCTCGTAGCATCCGCGTAGCTCTTTTGGTGACTATGCACCGTTTGGATCCTCTCCCGAATTCTCGTTACCCATTCCTCAGCCTCCCTGATCTCATCAGCACTACAGTTCGAAAACCTTGCCTCGTCATTCCAATACAAGGTTGATTGGCACTTCCGGCCGTATAAAGCCTCAAAAGGGGTCATGCCAATGCTAGCTTGATGGTTGTTGTTGTAGGAGAACTCTACTATGGGTAGCATCTCGTCCCAGTGACTCGACAGATTCAACGCACATGTTCCCAGCATATCTTCCATGGTTTGTATGGTACGCTCTGATTGGTCGTCCGTCTGTGGGTGATAGGCAATGCTTAGTCGCAGCTTGGTCCCATAGGCCTTTTGGAAGGCTGTCCAGAATCGTGATGTAAACCTAGGATCCCTGTCAGAAATAATGGGCGATAGAACACCGTGGAGCTTCACGATCTCCTTGAAATAAATTTGCACCAACTTCTCCAAGGAATAACTCATCCTAACTGGAACGAAATGTGCTGACTTAGTGAGTCGATCAACGATAACCCAGATCGCGTCTATTCCTCTGGCAGTACGGGGTAACCCTGAGACAAAGTCCATGGTTATTCCTTCGCACCTCTATTCAAGGATTTCTGGTGGGTTACCATGCCATGGGGCTTCTGATGTTCAATCTTTACTTTCTGGCACACCAAGCACTTCTCTACCCATTCTGCTACGTCCCTCTTCAGCCCTGGCCACTAAAACATCTTTTTCAAATCATGATACATTTGGGTCATCCCCGGGTGTATCGTAAAGTGGCTCCTATACCCTTCCCAGAGGATGTCCGCTCGTAGCTCCCTTTCATCCAGTACACATATGTGTTGGTTGAAACTTAAAATGCCATCTGGTCCAAATGAAGCCTCCTTGACTTTTTTCGTGTACGGGTTGAACCAAACTCAACCTCACGTTGTTTCTGCAAGTCTTCTGTGCTTCTACGATTCTTATCCGAAATCCGCTGTTAATCTGAATTTGGCATAGCTGGATACTGGTTGGCTAGAGGGTAAAACCTAAGTTGAGGTCTCTAAAATCCTCAATTAGCTTGGCCTCTCTGATCATCAGCTGAGCGGTGCTTGGGAATCTCTAATCTTTGCATTACTTATGGATTTGTGCTAATTAACTGCATTCGCTGGAGTAAAGTGATATCGGATCATCTACTTGCGTAGTCTACAGCTTCCATACAAGTCGTCTCAGGAGTTCCCTTGACGGTAACTTATAGTATACACATACTTACATACATACATTCAGCACACATCTTATGCATGAGGAAACATGGGTTCTCTTACACGCTCTGTGGTTGCATCCTTCGTGGTTCTTTATGTCCTTACACCTTTGCAGCCAGGGTCGTCTGACTACAACCTACTTCCGTCCAACTTGGGGAATAGTGAGGGGCCTGCCCTATTCGACGCGACCAGACGTGGACTCGTTCACTTATTCTCTATCACTCTTTTTATATCACTACTTTGGGAAGTAAGTGTCACTACTTTGGAAAGTAAGCGTCACTACTTTGGGATGCAGGCGTCACTACTTTGGGATAAATGTAATTGTCACTACTTTGGGACACAGGCGTCACTACTTTGGGACACAAGTAATCGTCACTACTTTGGGACGAAAGCGTCACTACTTTGGGACACAGGTGATCGTCACTACTTTGGGAAGTAAGCGTCAGTACTTTGGGACGCAGGCATCACTACTTTGGGACAAATGTAATCGTCACTACTTTGGGATGCATATTTTGGCATCACTACTTTGGGATGCATATTTCAGCATCAATGCTTTAGGATGCATTAATTCGACTTAAATCTCACCTTAGGTCTAAGCTTGCGTTTAATCATTAACCAATCCATCTTGCTAGACTGGCGAGGGGCTTGTCTGTAGACGTGCCAAGAGAAGGGATAACTCTGATCATATAACTATGTTCATCTTTAAGGTATTTCGGGCTACTTGTGGCCGGTACCTTTTCATAGGCTTCACTTATTTCCTATGTTCAATTATGAGTTGGTCATCATTAAGTGATCGTTTATCTAATTATCTGAGGTTGTCCTAATATCTTAATAACAACCATCGTCATCATGATGCATCATAATACATATGTACCATGCACAAGTCATCACATGGCATTTTCTTACATAAAGTATGGTGATCTAATACTTGTTGGAATATGTGGTAAGCTGAAACTTGGGTCGGTGTTCATTCGAATGACCCATGTTGTTCATTTGAATAACACTGTAATTTAGCTCTCGGGTTGGAAAATTAATTAGTCATTCGAATGGCATAGCTTAGTCATTCGAATGACATGAAAACTTTGCTCTCTGTTGAAAAATTTCAGGGATCATTCGAATGACCATGCTTGGTCATTCGAATGACCTGTTCGTCAAGTTCATTCACAGCATGGTTTCAGGTCTGTTTTCTAATTTTCTCACTGAAAATCCATTAGGGCTTCCCACTTCCAACAATCACTACAACACATTTTCTAACTTCAAAAATATACAAAATAACTCCTACATCATCATAAGATAAATATCACATACTTTCATACATTCACGTGAACACGCATAAAGCATTATAACAAGCCCATAGACAGTGGGTGGTTGGATTACCCATCTCCTAAGCGTGTGTGGAGATGGTGAAAGTTGTGAGAAAATATTCTCACAAACGTTGGTGTGATCCTGCTATTTTTTTGAGCCTGATAGCGTAACCTTAGAGTGCACGAACGGACAAAGGAATACTTTAGCAGATGAACGAAAGGTGCAAACTGAAGCCAAGACCTTGGCTATATATAAAGCCATAGGTCGTGGCTTTGTCGACCCTGTAGCATGAATTTCCTTTTCTTTTATTTTTATTTTAATTGATTAAAGGTAATTACAATTTTACCCTCCAATGGATAATGCTCTTTGACCTTGTGACCTGGGCTGTGGGAAACGTGAGTGGGCCCGAGGGCCATTGGCCCTTTGGCCAATTTTGATCATGTTTGATCGCGTTTGGTCGTTACCCGTTCGTGTACGGATATTTTAAAAATATTTTGAACAGACCGTCGTGACCTACTAATTTTTCTTATCAGTAATTTAATTCCAATCAAGGTATTCGTAAATTTATTTTTAATATAGTGTATTTTACGGATACCTTTGAGTCGTAATTAAATTCCGGTGATGGTCGAAAATCGACCCGAATCTCGCAAAATTCCACAAGATTGCGAAATCACTATTTTGACTGGTGTTTTTAGGAATTGAATTTAATAATTTAATTTTTCAGTCTTAATAATTGACTTGTATTTATTTATTACGCGAAATCTTTGTAAGAAAAAAAAATTGAGATGTTACACACACCCCTATTGTGTTGAAATTAATGATGACAATATACAACAAAAATAAAAAATAAGCACCTTATTTTTTTTCTCACACACCAACAAAAAGATGCCTAAAATTCTAGTAAAATTAACCAAAATTTGGATCAGGGCCACAAGGTTTATCTAAGCCACAATTATTACATAAAAATCAAATCAAAATTCAAATGCATTAGTACCACCTAAGCAGAATCAACAAACACTCGAAAGAAAATACATGCTTAGGAAAACTGAGCATATAAGGCAAATATGCATGATAGGAATCCATAACATGTGACTATCATAACCAAATGCAGATATTAATTCAATCCTTGAGGCAGAGATCTAAGTAAACAACAAAAAGACATAGACAAATCATTAATTTCTTCAGCTTCTTTGGTTTTTCCTTTATATAGTCAATTCATACAAATTCTTCACAACTCACCACAAATATTTTATATCATTTTCAGAAAAATAATAAGAAACTACACCTTTAAATGGTCAAAGAAGCTTACTTTTGCTATATATTTTGTTGTCATTAACTTCGCACCATAGGGATGTCCGAGGTAGTGACAGTGGAAATGAGATATGAGTGGCAGTGGTGGTGGTGGGAACGGGATATGCATGGTGGTGGTAGTGGGCTAAAAGTGGAGGTGAAGGTGAGCTCAAGGTCAAGGAGAAGAAGTGGTGGTGGCAGGATGCTAGCCCTAAGTAGTCCCTTAACTCCTTAACTCTTTTTAGCCTAATTGGTTCCTAGACTTTTTTTGGCTAAGTTAGTCCTGAAACCTTCAAAACAATGTCATTTTAAGCAGACAAAGAGAAAGGATAGACATAACGACTCGTTAACTGATAGCTTAGCTTTGGTTAGGGGTTTGATAGACAAAATGACTAACAAGTCAAACGTTTGCAAAGTCTAAGAACTAACCTGTCACCTTATTAAGTTGAGGGACCAAATAAAACATTAGCCTTATTTTAAGTGTTTTGCATTGTAGGGAAACAATAATCCTCATATCTTAAACATGGTATATACGATAATACCGTGCATAAAACATCAAAATGTTTATTCCATGCATAATAAAACACGCAATGACCTGCTGGACAGCATTGTTAAGAGAAAGACATCCCATACAAGTTCTTTACCCTTTACCATCCCCTCTGGGGACCCATTGAACTATGCACATTCAAACGATCGAGTAGAGAGTTGAAATCTATAGGCTGCCCACTTCCCTCCATCCTCTGGATGACACTTACCACGTGATCGCCTCTAAATCCCATGCTCACCAACTTCTCAATCAAATCATTGTAGGGATGACCGCGAATATATTGCGACTGGCTAGGGTTTTGGGCCATAAGATTCTGCGGCGCAGGGTTCTGGAGGGAAGCACTTGTTGGAGGATATCCGGCTTGAGCGAAATGAAGAGGTTGCGGTGGAGGATGTATTCTTCCTCCCTCACCGTCGTACACTATGTGTGCACTAGTAGGAGGAAGCGAGGAGTGGGCGCCACTGCTTCCATACAGATCACCTGATTGTGCAGGAAAAGAGCCCTTGATTTGTGGAGGCAGAGGTTGCTGTGAAACTGTTCTACCAGCTCCACTGTATCCGTAGGACATGGAATCACTGCGGCTAGATCCTGTGGGTGGAATCCCGGAATATGGCATTTGCATTGGCATGCTGCTCTGCAGTGTTTCCGAGGGAGATGGATTTGTAGCATGGTTTGGCGGGTATGTAGGGTAAACATTTGCCGAAGGGGATCTCATTTGAGACTGCATTGAGGCTGGCTGTGGAGGTGGCACCTGCTGAGGCCACTGCTGCTGCGGCTGCGGTTGTGGCTGCGGCTGCGGCTGCGGCTGCGGCTGCTGATACTGTGAATATTGCTGCACAGGTGGGGTCTGTGTTACTTGAGATGATGTTGGTTGTGGAGTTCTATACTGTGGATCTGAAGGCAAATACGGATTCTGAGGAAGCTGCGCCGCAGATGACGGATTGGGCAAAGGAGTGGGCGGCATGTAATACGGGGGTTGTTGAGTGGCTTGGGCCGCATTTGGGGCTGGGGCTGGAGCTTGAGAGGGAGGTGCCACATGCTGTTGCTGTGGAGCAACTTGATGAGGTAGTGCAAGTGCTAAATGCTGATTATGTGTGTCGGATGCATTATCAGTTCTGTTCGGATCTATGGCAGGCGAAGATCTCTCCTCATTGGACAGCGAGTGGCTTGTGGAAGATGATTCTTTCTGAGCAAGTTGAAGCTTGGCTAATTCTTTCTGCGTCTCAGCTAGCTCTTGCTTGTCTTTTAAAATTTGCACAGACCTGTGTACCTACAAAAGCAGCATAAGAAAAATAAATGCAAGGCCAATTGATTTCTACTAACAAAATTATATGTGGCCAGCCGAAAAATGAACAGCTACATAGCATGTCAATAGAGGACCCCTAAGCTCAATGCTTATAGCTGAACATACTCCCCCGACCTGAACATCACGGTGATGGTTGGTTGGAAGAGCACCAAATAAACCATTTTCTCGCAATGAGGCCTTCTTAATTTGGCAACAACAATGAAACAAAATCACGTGTGCAATTGACAACCTTGATCTACAGAGTATATTAATCTTGGAAAGATTTGCAAATCCATATGATGGTTGGGTTAACAGATTCAAATAGGATATTTACCAACTGTGTGGGAAAAAAATTCTAGTAGTATTCGTCTGCTGGACTTCATTTTAATTTTTAACATACAAGGTGGGAACATGATGTACCAGTTATTCATCCATCAAAGAGATATTTCTTATTTTAAGTTAAAGCAATTTATCAAGCATGTCAAAACAAGAGAAATCGAAGGTAGTTTGAATGCATCTGCAGATTCCATCAATTGAAGATGAAACTTACTTCCTGAAGGTGTTTCTCAAGAGATTTGAGCTTTGAATCTGCCTCCCCATGGTCACTATTCAAATCAGATCGCATTTCTCCAATTGATTTGTCAAGATTGTAACAATATAATTCCAACTGTGATAGCCTTGAACTGATTCCTTCAAGAAACCGCATAAGGTTGTCAGCATATTTTTTCACACTCTTCTCCACAGTTGCGCCAATCATGTCATGACTTAAAGAATCTTCAGGTAAATTATACGCAGTATCAGGAAATATTGATGTCCTCGCCATCCTTGATTTGTGAAAATCCTGCAAAAGGGTAGATTTTGTGAATTTGAGATTTGGAACCACTTGATAGGCATATAAAATACATCTAATCCATAATCATTACAAGAATATAAATGTTCAGAATTAAGTGGTATATAAAATAGCATTATGCCTATATGTGCATGTGCATGTGCATGTGCCTGTGCCCCGTTTCTCGAGTAAAACAAGTAATGCCTATCAATCCTTGCTAAAGAAGTTTATCTCCTTTAAACACACTAAAATAATTATGTTGATAACTAGATATAAGTCTCTGTCCTCCTAAACTTAATCTTACTGTTTAATTAACCCTGCTCTTGCAAAACAACTTTGCCTGATATAATGACGTTTTACTGACCTAGTATTAATGTTCACGTAAGCCAAGAACATATTGCATTTTCTAGTTTTGTTAGTGAAGACTGATCAATCAATATTGCATATTAAGATACAAAATAATCAGTATCAAAAATATGTACAAAACAGAAGCATTTATCCTCTTTAGTCAAGGTAACCAACAGCTAAAAGTGTTTGGCTCAACTAGAAGAATTGGACAGTGTCAACAAAAAGGTCTTCGCTTCTATTCCTATTGTGGACCTTCATTGCTAATCTCCAAACGGGAGCAAACCCCCTGCTCCCCTGAACTTTTGAAATGGAAGCCTTGGTGAAACATGAGGGTTTTGCGAAGTGATGGGAAGGTCACGGATTCAATCACAGAATCAGCCGCTCGCAAATGCAAGACTAGGCTGCCTGCCATATACCCACATAGTAGGTCCAACCCTTCGGGAAACCACGCAAATAGTGGGAGCTTTTCTAGCACCAGGCTGCCCTTATCAAACTTGGACACAATCCCTCTTTCATTCTTCCCACTGCCAACCAGATTATCTTCATAAATCTTGCATAAATGCTCACAAAAATTACAGAAACTCCAGCAAATGTATGAATATGGAAAATCCAACACTTTCAAACTAGTGCTACAAATGCAACTAGACACATTCTTCATTTTATTCTCAGAAAATCGGTAGATATATATTTCTTTATCTTTGCAATAATCACCAGCTCATGCATCCATTGCATAACTGAACCAATTGTCTCTGAGAGCTACTAGACAAAAATTAAGACCTTCAAGTTTACTAATTTAAAACGAAATAAAACGTAAATCAGATTACTGTTGCACATATCAGGAAGTGCACCGAATATGAGAACCCAACATTTATTTTTATTTTTTAAAAAAAAAAACAAAACAAAAAAAAAAAAAAACATATCATAACCAATTAAGCCTATGAAATTAATTTCAAGAATCCAACACCCATGGCCATGACCATTAGTATGTACACATACATAGCTAAAAACGAAAACTTTTCTGAAAACCCTAATCAATTCTTGATCCGGAGCACGATACCCAATTTGGGAAATTTCCTAAAAAAAGGGGTAATGGGTATGTTGAGAGAGAGTAATGGGTTTACCTTGGTGGGGTCGTCGTGAGAGGTGCCATTAGAAGAATCCTGGTTGTTGGGATAGTCTTCATAGGAGCAGAGGATGTCGTCGGAAGCAAAATTGAATCCCTTGGATCCGCGACCGGACGATCCTGATGCCATGGCTGGAGCTGCAGAGCTTGAGCTTGAGCTTGAGCTTGGGGATGAAGCAGAGAAAAAGAAGATTTGGAGGGGAAGATATGAGAATTTTGTGCAGTGGAAAATAAACAGATATATTAATGTTGCTTGGCTTGTATGCAGAAACCCAAGTTTGTTCTTATTTGCAAAGTTAGGTTTTTCTTCCTCAAATAAGTCAAACATGATTCCGATCTCTAACAAAAATTACAATTTAATTTTTGTCATTTTAAAACACGAGTGAAGTTAATTTATTTATTTTTTTATTAATCACACTTTTTTATTTATCTAAAATTATAATTGTAACATTAAGGTTTAAATTCTACATCTTATATATACTACCTAAATTTCCCATTAGTAGATCTTCTTAATATCTTGTGACTAATCAATTATTATTAATATAATTAAACATATTTTTAAAGGTTAAATATATTTTTAGTTTTGAAAAATTATAAATTTATATTTTACTCCTAAAAATTTTTTTGTTAAGAAATAATTGTTAACGGCTACAATTAAGTTGGTCATAGGCTCCCATTTTTGCATAAAATTGGCACATGGCATGACACGTGATTGCGTGTAACAAAAAAAATTAAAGATAAAACACAAAATTTACAATTTTTTAAAAATTAAAAATATTTAATTCTTAAAAACATATTTAACCCTATTTTTAAAAATATAATTAAACACATTAAAAATATTATTCTTAGGTTGATAATTTCATTTATTTTAAATGATTTTACACTGTACTAGCAATAACACTTTTTTAAAAACTTCTATGTTCGTCTAAACTATTAAATCGATATGGAGTGAGAGATGATCAGGGTTCTTCGGATTAATTATTAGTGTTATACATTTGGGATGTTGTGTGGTGTTAGGTTTGGATCGGAAGATAAGCATGATATCAACCGACCATACTTTTAGGCTTTAGCTGACGTAATCTCTGATTTATGGTGTTAAATTGCTTCTTATATATGTTAATTTAACACTTAACTAGTGCTACATAATTAACATTATTTATCCCCATTGTAAAAAAAAAAAAAGCATTATTTATCCACTAAAAAAAACATTATTTATTGCATGACGCTTATTTAACAAAAAAAAAAAAAGGAACAAAGCTAGAGTCATATATATCATTTAATGCAAACACAAAAAAAAGCATAACTTACTTCAATCACTTCCATTTTAAATTTTAGGCATTCTAAATAATATTTATTTTTTATTTTTAAATTATTTTTTAATTCATTTATTTAATATTTTTATTAATTAAATCTAAAATATGATTTATTAATTGAATATGAAACATATAACACTACCGCATTATTCTTTATTTGTTCAAGTACAATCAATGCTAATAATGAAATTCATTAATCATTATATATGTAAAAATATTATAGGATTACAAAAATACACGTATTAAAAAAAAATTATGATATTTGGATGAAGAAAACATATCATATAAAAAAACATAGAAGTCTCTTATATCATCAATTAAGTTTTATATTTTATTTTTTATTTAATAATAATTATTCCATAAATATTTTTTTTTTTTGTTATTCAAACATATAGCCTGCTCCTTCATGACATCACATATCACTCAATTGTGTGGATCATCGTACAGTGTCAAACTCCGATGGATTATAAGAAGGAGTAACAAATTGTACATCAAGGGATGAATTTTTTTTTTTTTCTAGACCATCATTAAATGAAAAGACAATAAAAAGAATGAAATAGTCAACAATTATTGAAAAATGTCAAACCAAATTTCAAATAAAACACTTGATACGCTTATCAGATTTCTTATTATATTATTTTTTTAATTTTAAATATTACCAAATACACTAATTTAATTTGACACGAATTCAAAATTTAAAGATGAAACTTACTTTTATTTTAGCAGTTAATAGTTTAAGTTAACATGATATATTTTTTCATAAAATTGTGCTAATGTTGTTGACTATTTAAAATGTTATTTAGACTTTCAATTTCACTAAGATATAGACTTTCAATTTCACTAATTTTACTAGTATATCTTTGTTAAAAGGTTATAAAGATGTATTAATGAGTGAAATTATGCAAAACAAAAATAAAATGGCAACAGATGAATTCATACAATAAATGATAATGGACGAAATTAGCGATTACTATAGGAGAAAAATTGGCAACAATATGTGAAAAATTTATAAAGGTTTTTTTTAGCAACTTTAACTACTCCAAATCAAAAACGCATAACAAAATTATAGGATAATTTTTTTATTCTTTAAAATAAAAAATAATTAAATAACATTGACTCTCTTTAATGTCACATTTTAAAATCAAAATCTGAATTGTCAACAAATTCTCAAAAAAAAATATTTAAAACATGTCTACCTATTTTTCAATTTCAATACTTTCCAATTTTAAAAAAAAAAAACAAATATCAGGCACATTCACCATTTAAAGTTGAAAAATATAGGTCATAAAAAATATATATCTAATATCTAATAATAAAAGTTTAATTTTTATGTATGAGTAATTTAACGTTACTTTACACAGTTATTCAATCAAATCATTGCAAATATATGACATTTCAAGTAGTATGTGTGAGAGTCAAAGATGTTAATATAATTAGATGACGATGTAAAATTATTTTGCATTGTCGATGCATAAAAATTAAATTATTATGATAATATAGAAATGATAAAATCGATCCATTAAGTAAGATGAAATAATCAAAATCATGCAAAAAAAAATTAAGGAGATTATTAATCTATTAAATAGTATATCATGTTCAAATAATATATCTGATATGAGATAAATTAGTAATGAATGTATATACTCAGAAAACATAGTACACCTTATTTTTCTCACTGGATTATAAGATAAGTGCTTTTTTTTATTGGATATAAAGTAAGTACTTTACTATAGTGTTGCTCAATTGATAGGGAAAATAAACATATATATAATTTTTCATTTAACTTAAAAGTCACTTTTTATTTTGTATTAATCTACTTACTATGGAGTTTGGGTTTTTTTTTTTTTACAAGGAAACAATCAAATACTTTTAAAAATTGGATCATATATCAAATCTAGTACTAATTAAGTTGTAAACCGGATGTGGTATGTTGATTGTTAAATATGTCACTTCACTCCATTTTAGACAGTTTGGCCCATTGGTTGATGAAAATAAAATAAAAATTAGAAAAATCATTTGTAAATAAATTACTACATTAATATTGTATTAAAAATAAAAAAATAGTTATTAAAAACTTTATTTTAACCAATTTACCTTGACAAACATTTCTTGTCTATCAAATATTGAACATAGTTGATAACACTAAAGAAAGAAAGAAGAAGAAATACTAAAATTAGGAAGAGATTAACATAAAAGTGTAAGCAATTGAATTTTAAGAGAATATTGGTTCTTTTTTAGATATTTTTTTCAAAAGTAATTACAAATAGAAAAGAATAAAAAAGAACTAATTGAGATAGTGAATACGGGTAGAAAGAAAAAAAAAAAAAGGACATCAAAATAGATAGTTATTTTGGGGAATCCATTTTATTTAATTATATAGATGATACAAAATAATATTCAAATAACATATGTTAATATTCCCAACAGTAAATGGGGTCTTTAGCATCCGCTCAGCTTATGATGTGGCTAGATAGGAAAATGGAGGTCAGAGCAGGTTGTTTGATGCTATTTGGAAGATTAATGGTCCTAAGAGAATTCATGCTTTCATGTGGTTGGTGGCTCATGAGGGTCTCCTTACCAATTTGACCTGGACTAGAGGTATGAAAGATAATCCAATATGTGTTGTTTGTGGAGCTGCTAAAGAATCAATGCTCCATGTGCTCTGGGACTGTAAAGTATTGTGCATTGTGCATAATTCTTGTTTTGATTCCTTTATGCTACCCTATTTTGATGATTGGGTAAAGAAAAATATGTTAACAAGAATTCAGTCTACAAAAGAGATGAATTGACCTCTCCTTTTTGTTACTATCTGTAGCTCTTTTTAGCAAACTTGAAACGAGTAGGTGTTTGAACACACGGTCATCCCTTTGTTGGGCCTATCAGATAAGCTTGCTTAAGTGGCAAAAGGCTATCAGTAAGCTATGGGCACTTTACATGAAGCTAAATCTGTGATTTCTCACTATAGCGTTTTGCACATTGCATTGGACCATCCCCCTCCGGGATGGATTAAGCTGAATATGGATGGCTTTGTTCGAAACCAAGTTACGATTACTACTTGTAGGGGCATTCTCAGGGATAACAATGAGCGGTTCATTGCTACCTTCTCCCATAACCTTGGGTCTTGCTGGGGTGCCTTTGCTAGCATCTCTTGGGCTGCCCTTCGAGATTTTCAACTAGTGATTCTTGAGTTGGATTCCAAGAGTGTGGTAGATTTTATATATGACCTCTCATATCCTAGTCATCCATGTTCTTCCCTTACCAAATTAATTCAGGCAGTCTTCGATGGGGACTGGGTTGTCTAGGTTAGACATGTCTACAAAGAGGCAAATTCTTGTGCAGGTAGCTTGGTCAAGCATGACCACAGCTTACCTTTGGGTTTCCATATTTTTTATAATGTGCATAATTTCCTTCCTCTTGCTTTGTTTGTCAATAGGGTAGGTATTTTGTTTCCCATGTTGTGGAAGTGTAGTTTGTTTTTTCTTTTTGGGCATTTTTGCCCCCTATCTATGCAAAAAGAAAAACATATGCTAATATTTTATAACTTTATAATTCAAGAAATTTAAAAAATATATATTTAAAATAACACGTAAATTGTGTATCAAACTAGATGGGTAAAAGATATTTGGGGGTAATTACACCAACCCCTCCCAAGGTTTATCAATATTACACTCATTTTTAAATAATCAAAGTATCATATAATGACCTCCCTTACATGTGATTTGCAAATGACCTCTACATATAAAATGTCTTTTATGCGCACAATTATTTATTTAATTTTCATTTTTATGCCACCTCTTCACCCCATTGGCTTGAATCTCACCCTCACCATCTAATCCCACTCCTACCTTACCACTACTTAACCCCCATCACCCCTGCCTCCCGCTCCCATCGCCTCATCCCCAAACCCCAACCCCGCCAACATCATCCCAATTCCCACCTACACCAACAGATAAAATTGCATAATGGAACACATGAGACCAGAAATTAAAGTAGCATGTTTTACTCTCCCAAACCTACATGTTTGCTAAACTACAAGTTCTATGAAATTGTGGATTTGACCTTGATGGTTGATTTATGAATGACAAGTTGGTTAAATAGATATCCACAGTTCATCAACAACAAAAGGTTGTCGTGTTGACTCTCCTCATAGGCATGCTAGTTTCATTGGCGGTAGTGGCTGGTGGTGGCGGTAGAGTGGTGGTGCCAATGATTGGGAGTTTGTGTGTGAGTAGAGATACGGAGAATGAGTATTAGGATTTTATTTTTGTTTAGAGTAATTTTGAAATTTGAAAAAAAGTATATTAAAAAGTAAGAGATATAAGTGATTTTTTAAAAGAGGTGAGTGTAATATTAATGAATCTCATGGAGACCTGTATAATTTGTTCAAAATATTTTGTTAGAACAGAAAAGTCAATCTAACAAGTTGAACTTGTACTTTTTTTTTTATTATTATTATTTTAATATTTTATTTTTAGTATTTAATTTTAATAACTTACTTTAAGCAAATTCATAAAATAAAATATATTAAACATATGCATATTTTGTTACATTTATATATTTGACATAATCAATAATTATCATTGCACAACATGAGTAAATACATTAGAAGGGCTTGAAAATATTATTAGAGAATAATGAAGACATACTCAAATGTTTGACAATGAATGTAGTATATAGAAAAATATTTTAGAATATTGATTAACTCTTTTTATCTATATTATTCTTTTTATATGTATTCGATATTCATTTCTTTATGTGTATTAATTGGCTTATAAAACGACTTGCCCATGTAGTACACGGTTTGAGACACTACAAAAGTCAACTTGATGGGTTGAACTTGCATTCATTTTACGATTGTTATTTATTATTTCAATATTTTATTTTTAGTATTTAATTTTAATATCCAACTTTAAGAAAATTCATATATAAATTATAGAGTTAATTAAGTTTTTAACCCCTGTAACATTAGAAAGTTTGGTTTTAATTTTTCGATAAAAATTCATAAAATAAAATATATAAATCATAGGATTGAAGTGATGACGTGGCAGTTAACGTCACTAACATGACGTGTCACGTCAACATAACAAAAAAATTTAAAATTTTACCCACCCACCCAATTTAACTCAACCCGTTTCAGAAAAAAATTAAAATAAAAAACTAAAAATAAAAATCCCAAATCCCACAACAGAACCCCACCCATTCTTCCACTCCTCTCGTCTTCCCCAACCCCTCTCCTCCCCTTTCATCTTCGCCACCCTCAACCTCCTCATCTCATACACCAGCACCCTCTACGCCCCCGCCCCCATCTCCTCCGCAACCCCCTGCTGCAGCCTCGCCGCCGACACTATCAGCCCTGACCCCAGCAACAGCTAAGTCCCCTTGTACCCTCCAAAGCAGATGAAGTAGGACGTCTCTAGCCAGCAGTGTATCGGGCCGTGCAGCAGGGAACCATAGGGAAAGCACAGAAGCTACTTCTAGCTAGCTAACTCAATTTAAAGTGCAGGGAACAGCAAGATGTTGAACTTCTTGGAAGAAAAAAATAAATAAATAAGAAGGGATTTTGAGCTTCCATCAAGGTCAAATACTTCCCCTCTCTCACCGTGGTTTCACTGAGCTCTTTTCCAGGTGAGTTGGTTGAAAAAGTGGCCTAGAAAAGTTGATTGAAGGGGTAGAACCAGCGGTGCCCTTCGAATCCCAGTTTGAGAAAACCATTCCCCTTTTGAGGAACTAAAACTCATCCATGGATTGCTGCCTCTGAGATCTGTTATATGCTGCCTCTGAAACTCATCCATGTTTATAAGTAATTTCATATTCCCCAACCCCACACCCTTCCCGAAGACAGCTTTCTCTCCTCTTCGTCATCCTCTTCCCTAATAAATTTTTTCATCAATATTATCTTCTCAATTTTTTCATAAAAAAAAAATTATTCTTTTTTATTTTGGTGAAACACCAAAACCCTAAAAGAGAAGAAAAGAAGTAAAGCAGGAAAAAAAATGGAAGAAGAAATAGAAAGAAAAAAAATACCAACATATTTGATTTAGCTTTGATCAGTGTCATTCATGGCGGAGGAGTGGAGAAGGAAGATGGCTGAGGCGAGGGCGAAGAGGAGGGAGGGAGAGGAAGAACGGGTGGGGTAGATTTAGGTTTTGGGAAAAGAGATTTTTTTTATAAATTTTTTAATGAATTCGGGTCGGATCTAAACTTCGGGTCGGGTCATGGGTAAAAAAATTTAAACTCGGATTGTGCCACGTGGCACATTACGTCATCGAAGCTAACTGCCACGTCATTACTGTCAATCAAAATCATTCACAGGGACTAAAACCAAACTTTTAAATTTTACAGCAACTAAAAATTTTACTGAAGGACTAAAACAAAACTTTCTAATGTATATTTTTGTTACATTTATATAGTTGACATGGTCGATAATTACCTGTGCACAACATATGTAAATACACTAAAGGACTTGAGAATATTATTGAAGAATTATGAAGACATATTTAAAGGTTTGACAATGAATGTAGTATATAAAAAATATATTTTAGAATATTGATTAACTCTTTCTACATACAATTTTTAAAATTGATTATATATATGGGGTTTGCTAACCTCCCCAAGCTCATGTGGAGGTTAGCACCACCCGCATGTTGTTTAAGACTAAAAAATCAACTTCTCTTATTTTAAAATTGAATCATGATAGGGGTAATTTGATAATTTTAGTTTGTTTCAATTAATTGCAAAGTGATTTTTTTCTCTCTTTCCAAAATCGGTCACATGTATACACATATCAGTCCAAAATCCAGAAATCAATCCACTCAAAAAACCATTTTCTCACACACCCATATACACATGTAAATAAAAAAAAAAACCAGAGAGAAAGGGGAGGGCGATTTGAGAGAGAAAATAAAAACAAAGATAGGGCAGTCAAAGAGGGAGGGACTAAAATAAAACCTTCGACGACGACGTTGTTGAAGGCCGCCAATGGGGACAAGAAAGGCCCAAAAGACTGCACAGCCGATGACGATGAAAAATAGAGAGATGGCGAGAGACAAAGGCAGAATCTGTCGAGAGAGGGTGAATTGATTGAGAGTGGTGGGTCAATTTGGGGCTTAGGGTTTCTGAGAGAGATTATTTCTTTCTTTTTTTAATTTTTTTTTCATTTTTTTAAATGAACATGGGTCGAGTTTTGGGTGAATGAGTTTGTCACGTGTTTGTCACATGATGTGCCACGTAGCACATTTAACGGACACGTCAGATAACATTTTCTACTAGCAGCAGGGACTAAAATCAACCATTTTTTTTTTCAAGGACTAATTACTAACAAAAATTTTTTAGGAACCAAACACAATTTTTTTAATTTTACAGGGACTAAAAACATATTTAACCCTTCTATAAATGTCACCCACAAATTTTTCCCAAGAATCGTGCTACTCAAAATGGTCTTAAATGAAATCAATCAATCACTAACATATTAGATCAAAATTATTTCACTCTTTTATCTAAACCACAACCTTCCAAAAAATATATTTTTCTTTTTCCTAATGATCATCCTTATAAAATTTTAAAACTTGACTTCTGAATAATCAAACTACTTCACACATTCCTCCTATATTTTCATCACCTACTCCTTGCTAAATCATATCAAATACAATAATTGAAAATTATTTCTCTAAGAACTACCTCAATTTGTACTTTGGTCATATTGACAACACATCAAGGATAGCATTGCTATTGTGAAATTGTGATGGAGCTAGTGGTGGAGGTCATGGTGAATGACGTATTGAATGAGATTCCCAGGTTGTGGCAGCTATCAATGTGATAAAGAGCGGTCCACCGCTCTTACTCGGCCATCATGACCTTGGACCTCTCGACCTCTTGTTGCGCCACCTTCTTCTACTCGACGTGGGTGATGGAGACGTCGTTGATGACAATATTGAAGTCATTGGGCCTGCAAAGACGTGTGGACGCTCGGCAAGGAGCTGGTTGATGTTGAACTGGGCAACAACAACCGTGAGAACCTCATTGCCGATTGAGGGGAAGACCTTCTCGTCTCACTCATGTTTGAGGTTTTGGACAATGAAGGGGAGACAATTGGAGTCAGGGCAGGATAAGAGTACTCCATTCATGGTCGAACCCATCCGGACTGTGACAAAACGATGAGTGAAATTTGATGATGTCTAAGAGATGGTGGGTAGGGGAATAGGATGTGCGAGGCTAGTGTTGGATCGAAAAGCGAATTAGAGAATTAAGAAAGGGGGTGAACGACTTGAAGCAAGGGCACCGAGAAGGAGACAAAGAAATGATATTGCTGCTACGAAAATAAAAATTGCTTAGCTAGAATTAAAAGTGTTGTTACTGTTAAGAATAATTTACATTAATGATCATAATTGATTTGATTTAATTTAGTCTTATTAATTGATTGTAATTTATTTTTGGTCGTTGTGTTTTAGCCATTGAGTTTTCAGCCTATAAATAGGCTCAGCCTCCTATGTAAAGAGACAACAACTCTCAGATAATACAATTGTTATTTCTCTGTTAAAAAAAAATAAATCACAATCAAATCAAATCAAACATAAATGTATATCAAATCAAATCAAATATAATATATATTATTCTTAACACCCTCCCTCAAGCTAAAGCTCCGTGAGCTTTCAGCTTGTCACAAGCGAAGGTTGTTAAGGGAAAAAAGAGCGGTGCCAAGGACTTGTCCGGAAAACATCGGGGACTGCACAGAGGCAGCAATAAGCAACATCGGAGACTGCACGGAAGCAGCGATAGGCAACATCGGAGGCTGCACGGAGGCAGCAATAGGCAACATACGAAGACTGCACGAAGGCAGCGTTAAGCAACATCGGAGACTGCACGGAGGCAGCGTTAGACAACATCAGAGACTGCACAGAGGCAGTGTTAGGCAACATGAAGAATAGAGGAGTAGCGGCGGAGGTCGAGGTGGCGGAGAGAGCTTTAGCTTGAGAGAGGGTGTTAAGAATAATTTATATTAATGATCATAATTGATTTGATTTGATTTAGTCTTATTAATTGATTGTAATTTATTTTTGGTCGTTGTATTTTGGCTGTTGAGTCTTCAACCTATAAATAGGCTCAGCCTCCTATGTAAAGAAGCAACAACTCTCAGATAATACAATTGTTATTTCTCTATTATATATCTTTCTCCTATATTTTTCAATGTCTCATTTATTTGCTTCTCCACAATGTTTAACAGTTACATTATGAGAAAGAGGATTACATTTGATTTCAAGGGGTAAAAGTGTCAAAGTGAACAGAATGTTAGAAAGGATGACAACTCTTAGAAAAAGCTAACATGACATATGATAAATGATTTGTATAAGAAATTATATATTATAAATAATTTAAAGTAATCCTATCCAAGTGTTAAATTTTTACAAGGAGATTCTACGCATCATTCTCATTTCTAACTTCTTTAACATAAATGCAGACAACATGCAGCTCCCTTCACTAAATCGAAATTA
Organism: Nissolia schottii; assembly: GCA_003254905.1. NCBI lineage: Eukaryota > Viridiplantae > Streptophyta > Magnoliopsida > Fabales > Fabaceae > Nissolia > Nissolia schottii. The sequence continues at coordinate 95,301 of QANU01041523.1, forward strand.
CATATTTATACAGTAATCCTCATATCTTAAACCTGAATCCCTGCATAATACATCAACATGTTTATTCCATGCATAATAAAACACGCAATGACATGCTGGACAGCATTGTTGAAACAAAGACACGCCATACAAGCTCTTTACTCTTACCATCCCCTCTGGGGACCCATTGAACTATGCACATTCAAACGGTCGAGTACAGAGTTGAAATCTATAGGCTGCCCACTTTCCTCCATCCTCTGGATCACGCTTGCCACGTGATCGCCTCTGAATCCCATGCTCAGTAGCTTCTCAATCAAATCACTGTAGGGATGGCCGCGAATATATTGCGACTGGCTAGGGTTCCGGGCCATAAGATTCTGTGGTGCAGGGTTCTGGAGGGACGCACTTGTTGGAGGATATCCGGCTTGGGCAAAATGAGGAGATTGTGGTGGTGGATGTATTCTTCCTCCCTCGCCATCATACACCATGTATGCACTAGTAGGAGGTAGTGTAGCGTGCCCCCCACCGGATCCATATGGATCACCTTCTTGTGCTGCAAAAGAGCCCTTGATTTGTGGGGGCAGAGGTTGCTGTGAAACTGTTCTACCAGCTCCACTGTATACATATGGCATGGAATCACCGCGGCTAGATACTGGGGGTGGAATCCCAGAGTATGGCATTTGCATTGGCATGCTGCTCTGCAGTGTTTCCGACGGAGATGGGTTTGTAGCATGGCTTGGCGGGTATGGACTGTAAACATTTGCCGAGGGGGGTCTCATTTGAGACGGCATTGAGGCAGGCTGTGGAGGTGGCACCTGCTGAGGCCACTGCTGTTGTGGTGGCTGTGGCTGCTGATACTGTGAATATTGTTGCACAGGTGGGGTCTGGGTTACTGGAGATGATGTTGGTTGTGGAGTTCTATACTGTGGATCAGAAGGCAAATATGGATTCTGAGGAAGCTGTGCCGCAGATGACGGATTGGGCAAAGGAGTCGGCGGCATGTAATAAGGAGGTTGTTGAGTGGCTTGGGCCACATTTGGGGCCGGGGCTGGAACTTGAGAGGGGGGTGGCACATGCTGTTGCCGTGGAGCAACTTGATGAGGTAGAGCAAGAGCTAACTGATGATTATGTGTGTCAGGTGCATTATCAGATCTATTCGGATCCATGGCAGGCGAAGATCTCTCCTCATTGGACTGTGAGTGGCTTGTGGAAGATGATTCTTTTTGAACAAGTTGAAGCTTGGCTAATTCTTTCTGCGTCTCGGCTAGCTCTTGCTTGTCTTTTAAAAGTTGCACAGACCTATGTACCTACATAAGCAACATAAGAAAAATAAATACAAGGCAACTTGATGTCTACTGGCCAAATTATGTGGCCAACCGAAAAATGAACAGCTACATAGCATGTCAATAGAGGACACCCTAAGCTCAATGCTTATAGCTGAACATACTCCCCCGACCTGAACAGCACGGTAATGTTTGGTTGGAAGAGCAGCAAGTAAAACCATTTTCTAGCAATGAGGCATTCTTAATGTGGCAACAACAATGAAACAAAATCACTTGTGCAATTGACAACCTTGATGTCCAAAGTATATTAATCGTGGAAAGATTTGCAAATCAAGATGGTGACTGGGTTAAACAGATTCAAATAGGATATTTACCAACTGTGAGGGGAAAAATTCTAGTAGTATTTGTCTGCTGGATTTCATTTAAAGTTTTAACATAAAGCTACAAGCACAACAAAACAAGAGAAATCAAAGGTAGCTTGAATGCATCTGCAGATTCTATCAATTGAAGATGAAACTTACTTCCTGAAGGTGTTTCTCAAGTGATTTGAGCTTTGAATCTGCCTCCCCATGGTTACTATTCAAATCAGATTGCATTTCTCCGATTGATTTGACAAGATTGTAACAATATAATTCCAACTGTGATAGTCTTGAACTGATTCCTTCAAGAAACCGCATAAGGTTGTCAGCATATTTTTTCATACTCTTCTCCACCATTGCTCCAATCATGTCTTGACTTAAAGAATCTTCAGGCGAATTATACGCAGTATCAGGGAATATTGATGTCCTTGCCATCCTTGATTTGTGAAAATCCTGCGAAAAGGTAGATTTTGTGAATTTGAGATTCAGAACCACTTGATAGGAATATAAAATACATCTAATCCGTAATCATTGCAAGAATATAAATGTGCAGGATTAATTGGGATGTAAAATAGCATTATGCCTATATGTGCATGTGCCTGTGCCCCTTTTCTCGAGTAAAACAAGTAATGCCTGTCAATCCTTGCTAAAGAAGTTTATCTCCTTTAAACACACTAAAATAATTATGTTGATAACTAGATATAAGTCTCTGTCCTCCTAAACTTAATCTTACTTTTTAATTAACCCTGCTCTTGCAAAACAACTTTGCCTGATATAATGATGTTTTACTGACCTAGTATTAATGTTCACATAAGCCAAGAACATATTGCATTTTCTAGTTTCGCTAGTGAAGACTGATCAATCAATATTGCATATTAAGATATAAAATAATCAGTGTCCTGTATGTACCAAACAGCACAATTTATCCTCTTTAGTCAAGGTAACCAACTGCTCAAACTGTTTGGCTCAACTAGAAGAATTGGACAGTGTCTACTAAAAGGTCTTCGCTTCTATTCCTACTGTGGACCTTCATCGCTAACCTCCAAATGCAAGCAAACCCCCTGCTCCCATGAACTTTTGAAACGGGAGCCTTGGTGCAACGTGCGAGAGTGACAGGAAGGTCACAGATTCAATCACAGAATCAGCTGCTCGCAAATGCAAGACTAGGAAGCCTACCATACACCCACATAGAAGGTCCAGCCCTTCCGGAAACCATGCACATGGTGGGAGCTTCTCTAGCACCAGGCTGCCCTTTTCAGACTTGGACAGGATTCCTCTTTCTTTCTTCCCACTGCCAACCAGATTATCCTCATCAATCTTGCATCAATGCTCATAAAAATTATAGAGAAACTCCAGCAAATGTATGAATATGGAAAATCCAACACTGTCACATTCTTCATTTTATTCTCAGAAAATCAGTAGATATATATTTCTTTTTCTTTGCAATATAACCAGCTCATGCATCCATTGCATAACTCAGCCAATTGTCTCTGAAAGCTACTAGACAAAAATTAAGACCTTCAGGTTTATTAATTTAAAACAAAATAAAACGTAAAACAGATTATTGTTGCACATATCAGGAAGTGCACCGAATATAATAACCCAACATTTAAAATTAAAAAAACAAAACAGAACCAAAAAAAAAAAATACTATATCATAACCATTAAGCCTATGAAATTAATTTCAGGAATCAAACACCCATGGCCATGATCATAAGTATACACACACATACATAGCTAAAAACTAAAACTTTTCCAAAAACCCTAATCAATTCTTGATCCGTAGCACGATACCCAATTTGGGAAATTTCCTAAAAAAGGGTAATGGGTCTACCTTGGTGGGGTCGTCGTGAATGATGCCATTAGAAGAATCCTGGTTGTTGGGATAGTCTTCATAGGGGCAGAGGATGTCGTCGGAAGCAAAATCGAAGCCCTTGGAGCCGCGACCGGACGATCCTGATGCCATGGCTGGAGCTGCAGAGCTTGAGCTTGACGATGATGCAGAGTTGAGAATGGAAGATATGAAAATGTTGCTTGGCTTCTGTGCAAACAAAGTTTCGTTTTTATTTGCAAAATAAGGTTTTTCTTCTTTAAATAATAATAACTTCTATATGGTTCTCAATCCATCTCATTATTATTAGCATCGATTGCTAGAGATGGCTCGGTTCAATTTGTGGGGACTTATGCGTCCTCGTTATTCATGATTAATTCTTAATTTTTTTTTAGTATGCGACATAAAAATATCTTTTAGTATAAGCATTTTGAGTCTAGAAACACGTTTTTATCTTAAATTAGAGTCAACATTTTCTTCAACTCAAATTTTTTAAAGTCAAAATACTTTGTCATTATTTACTTTTTTAATAATTTAGAGTTTTAGAATAATTGGTTAGTTTAAATTTTAAAAATTACTATTTTTTTCTTTCAATAATATATCATTTGTATTAATAATAATTGCATGTAATTTTCACCAAAAAAAGATATTATCTTATTAAATACTAGTATATCAGTAGAAGTAATTCGTTCATTTCAATAATTCTATACTACTAGAAAGAATTTTTTTTTTTAACTTTTACATTCGTCTAAAAGTAAATAACCAAACAAATTCATTAAAAAATGTTAAAAAAATTAAAATAAAATATCTTGTGAGCATTAATATTTTTCATTACATTTAATACTTATTAATTTTATTTTTTCAATAAAATTATATCATTTTAGGAGCTTAACAACTAAACCTTTAAAAAAATACTCAATTAAATTGATGCGGAATGAGTGATGATTAAGGTTATCCAATTAATTATTAAATTATTAAAGTGTTATACATTTGGGATGTCGTGTTGTGTTAGCTTTGGATTGGAAGATAAGGATTAGATGAACCGACCATGCTTTTTTCGGCTTTAGGTGACGTATCCTTTGATTTATGGTGTTAAATTCCTTATTAATTAACTATGTTAATTTGACACTTAATACTATATATATAATATCCCCTTCATCCACTTTTATAGGTTACGTTTCACTCAAAATTTTATCTAAAATTAATTATTATTTAATTAAATTAAAGAAGTATAATTATTATATTTTTAATTATGTCTTTATTTATTATGAACTTTTTTATTATTATATTAATTACATTATAATCTTTCATAAAAGTAATATAATTTAAGCATTTGATATTTTCTTTAATTACATGTAAATTAATTATTTTTTTAATATGTTTGCATTTATAAAAAATGACATATAAAAATAGACGTTATTACCAAAAGGAAAAAAGAAATAGATGAACAAAGCTATAGCTAGAGTCATATATATCATTTAATGCAAACGCCATAAAAAAAATACTTAATATAAGCTTTTTGTTTTCCTTAAATGATAGTAATATTTTAACCATCTACTAACAAAAATAACTAAATTATTCACCAGTAACTCAATTGCAAAATTGGCATAACATCATGATTGAAATTTGAAAATAAACCATGATTATGTTCGATCATAACATAATCGTAATAATTAAACTTCAATTATTGAAGCATAACAGATAGTTGTATTTTAAGTAGATTTATTATTACTAAACGAAATTTCAATAGTTGCTCTATATAATAGCCAAGAATAATAAAATAATATTATTCTCTATATAAGTATTAATTTTCTGGGCGAAAAGAGTAATAAAATTTTTTGCTAAACATGTTTCTTTTCTAGATATACATCTAATATGATGTTACATCATGAGTCGTTAAACTTTGTAAAAAAATGTTATTTATACAACAATTCACTTTTATAAAAATATAGGACTCATAAGAAGCGAAATAGAATAATTATGTGAAAGGGACCAATATTTATTAATTAATTTTATACAAAAAAATTGTGCTTAAAAAAATACTTTTACTTATAAATGAGAACACTTTATATGCTAAGAAATCAAAACAACTATTGGACTACTATTCTCTAATCATCCTTCTACACATCATCAAATTTCTACTCATTATTAACGGGTCTCATAAATGCACACGTCTCATACATTTGGAAATTTTTAAAACACAATTCCAAGATTAAAATATTACTATACATTTTCTTAGTTAGTGGTCTCCTTTATTTTTGTCCTTTAGTTTTTTTCTTTTAATTTTTGAGGATACATTTAATATTTTGGGTAATGTTGAGGATACATTTAGTTAATTATATTAAAATATTTTTGTTGAATAAAACTAAATATCATTTATGTAATTTTATTGTTTAAGTGTATTTATTATAAAAAGATGTTTGAGAGACCTAATTGGTCAATTTATTTTTTTAATATACTCACTTCTATGAATGACATCTGAAAATTTTAAAGATAAATATTTTTTGTGAATAAAACTAAATATCATTTATGTGATTTTATTGCACATGTGTATTGATTATAAGAAAAATGTTTAGGAAACCTAATTCATCAACCTATTTATTATCTTATTAACTTCTATAAATGACACTTGACATTTATAAGAATGTCAAGTGTCATTCATAAAAATGAATAGGTTGATGAGTTATGTCTCTCATACATTACTCTTATTATAAATTTAATCAGCAAAGTAAATAAATAAATAAATGAATAAAATTATATATTTTTGATCTCACAATGCCATATATGCGACTAAAATAATCACATTCCATCAAATAAAAAAAGGATCACATTTCTTTTCTTTTCTTTTCTTTTTTGTTTCTTAACATCTTTTAGCAGAGCATTAACATATAGTTTAATTACAATTCAACATCAATTTACAATTAGTTTTATTTACTAAATATAAATTTTAGTTTATTATTGGAATTTTTATGAGTGCATTATTTTTACTTTTATTTTCAATTTATTGTATACAATTTGCCAAAAATGAACAAATTAACAAAAATCCCATCAATCCATTTTGTTTGGATACATACTTCACTATTCTAGAAAATGTTCTATTAAGGAATTTATGTTATCAAAAGGAAGCGCGGTGTTGCACAGAAATCAAAAGGAAGAACAGTGTTGCATGAGTATTAGAAGGAAGTGCAACATTACATAGAAACCTAAAGAAGGCATGGTGTTGCGCAAGAATCGAAAGGAAGCACGGTGTTGCACGGGAACCTCAATGAAACATAGTGTTGCATAAGGATCAGAAGGAACTGTGGAATTGCATGAGAATTGGAAGAAACTGTATGTGGCTATGAATGGGTCAGAAAGAAGATTAACGTTGCACGAGAATCGGAAGAAAGCGTGACATTGCGAGAGAGTCAAAAGGAAGCTTAGCATTGAATGGGAATCCAAAGGAAGCGTGACATTACACCAAAATTCAAAGGAAGCATGATGTTGCACGGGAACAAGAAGAAAGCAAGGCGTTACATGGGAGTAAGACGAAAAGTTGTCGTTGCACATAAATCCAAAGGAAGAGTGACATTGCACTAGAATTCGAAGGAAGCGTGGTGTTGTACAAGAATCTTAATGAAGTGTGGCGGTGCACTAGAAACCTTAAGGAAGTGTGACATTGCCTAAGAATTCGAAGTAAGTGTGGAGTTGCACTAGAATCTGAAAGATTTATGGCATTGCACGAGAATTTGAAGGAAATGTGGCTAGTAAGCACAAACACTTCATTAGACTATTGTGTCTTTGTGTCTGACACATAGCAGACACCGACACACGAAGACACTCATTCGACACACACGTTGTACGTGTCCAAATAAAAAATTTATAATTACCTGTGTCCCAACGTGTCAGAGCTATATCTGAATGTTTTTTGAGCTGTATCTGTACTGTGACCAAGTAAAAAATATTTTAAGTATTAAATAATTTATAATAATATGGATACTTAAAAATTTAACAAGTATTGACACATGAAAATATCTTGAATGGTCCATATATTTTGAAAAGAATTTGAAAAGTATTGAAAATTAGTAATTTGATATCAATGAAAGTATTAAGATATTATTATAAATATTTGATTTTACACTTCTATGTGCTGTGTTTGTGTCTTATAAATTTTTGAAATTGGCGCGTCGACGTGTCGTGTCCCGTGTTCATATCAATGTCGGTGCTTCTTAGAAATGCGGTGTTGCACAAAAATTTGAGGGAAGCACAATGTTGCACGAGAATCGAAAAAACTGTGGCATTGCACAAGAATATGAATGATGCATGGTGTTTCTCGAAAATTTGAAGGAAATGTGTCATTGCACGGGAACTTAAAGGAAGCTTGACGTTTCACGAGAACCCAAAAAAGGCATGACGTTGCACGAAAATCTGAAGGAAATGTAGTGTTGCATAGGAACATGAAGGCAACATAGCATTGCACAAAAACTTGAAGGAAGCACAATGTTGGACAGGAATTTGAAGGAAGCATGGCATTGCACGGAAATCTGAAGGAAGCGCGACGTTGAACAAAAACCTGAAAGAAGCGTGGTGTTGCACGAGAGTCTAAAGCAAATGTGATATTGCACTAAAACCTGAAGGAAACCAGGCATTATGAGAATTCGAAAGAATCGTGGTGTTTCAAGTGAACTAGAAGAAAGCGCAACGTTGCACAAGAGTCTGAAGGAAGCTTGATGTTACACAAGAATCCTAAGGAAGTGTGGCATTGCACTAGAATTTGTAGAAAGTGTGGTGTTGCACGAGAATTTGAAGAAAGCATATTGCTGCATCAAAATATGAAGGAAGTATGGCGTTGCACGAAAATCTAAAGGAAACGTGGCATTGTATGAAAATTGGAAGAAAAAGGTGGTATTGCAAAAAATTTGAGACTTGCGTTTGTAATTTTTCGATGAGTCGACTTGTTCACTTATATTTTTCACTTTTTTTTTTATAAAACATACTTATTAATAAGTTATTTCATTAGCACAAATTAGAAAAGATAGAGTTTACATACTAAATCAACTTTGAGTAATTAGTATTATAATTACCAGGTGTCATTGGATAAATTAGAAATCAATAGGGATATAATTTGTTGGTCAAAAAAATATATTTAATACTTTTAAGTTTGATCAAATGACAAGTAATGTTAAATAAATTTTGAATAAAATGTGATAAATAAACCTAAATTGAGAGAATATAATTTAAGAGATAATATATTTGGTGCTTTGGCATGAACTCTAAATTAGTTTAATCCATAATATTTTACCCATCAGACTCAAAAGACACATATATTTACAATATACGTTATCTATTATAGTACTTAAACATTTAAATAAAAGTTTATACAACTAAATATTCAAATTTTACTCCTGCAAAATTATTAGATTATAATATTATACACTATAACGCATACAAAAGTAAAATAGTACTGTAACACCTAATAAAAAAAACTTATACAATTTACACATGTATCACTTACCATTTTTTATAAGAACGTTGTGTTCATCGTTTTTTTTAAAAAAAAAATTTGTGCTCAAAGCAATAATTATCTCTCTTCTTGTAAGCATCAAAACATTACGGAAGGGCCAAACATACCTAGTATACTATTATTTTTTTCAAGTAGTATAAATGTCAATATAATTTTAAAAAAAATAAATAATAACAAAAAAAATATATAATTTTCTAAAAAAAACTGGAGTAAAGAGAGACATCGCTTCATTGAGAACCCCAAGACTCATTATATTATCTTTTCTTTTAGGTGGGTCATACTTTTACAAACATAACACTCAAATGAATTGTATAAATAGTAGTTCTCAATATTAAATTGGTGTGACAATAAAATTATGAATATATAATTCAATGATTATGATAGAAAATGTGAAAGGAACATAAAAACTTATCATATTTATATTTTAATCGCACGAGATTATATGGTTATTTCTGTTAAAAAATGGCACTTGATACCAACAAAAGGAAAAGAAACTTGCCATAGCAGCAAAACCCAGTTTAATACGGTACATGCACTACGTGTGTGATGGTTCTTGCTTCGTAGAAAAAAAATAAAAAGGCAAGTGTGATGCTAATAGTCAAACGAATTGATTGAGCTTGCACCCCCCAAATACTAACACTTGTTTCACGTGTTCCTTTCTATTTTACTAAAAAAATATAGTAGTACGGCATTTCATTGAATGTCAGCACTACCTTTTAATTTGTGGCTGGATTAACTTTTTTGAAAAAAAATTTTTTTAAAAAAATAATAGACGTTAAAATATAATTTTTAAAAATATTTTTTAAATAATGTAATTTTTTTAAAATTTAAAATATTTCACTTCTGAAAAAAAAAGTGTGAAACCATGTAAATTCAAATTTTGAAGTCAATTTAAATGATCCTTTATTTTTTTAATCATATTTTTAATTATAATTAATTAATAATAATTTTTTTATATATTTGAAGACATTAATTATATTTAAATTTATTTCATCTTGTATAATTAAGAAGATAAATAAAAATATAAGTTGCAAACATACTTTTTTTTTCGATTCATTTTATATGTTATGTTTACTTTTTTTTTATATATTAAAAATTAATATATTTAAATAATAATTATGTTCTAATACATTAATTTTTTAATGTATTAAAAAGTAAAAATGATAAATAAAATATAAAGTGGATCTAAGCGAGTATAACATTGGTCATGTTCCATTTTTTTTTTTTTTAAAAAGGCAATCATTACCCACAAAAAAGGAACATTGCTCATGTTCAATTTAATATAACTTTAGATACATTAAATGCTAGAGTTTAGAAGTTGCCTTTTGTCTTTGTGAACAAGCAAATAAAATAGTCCGAATCAATCAGAAGATAGAAGTCCAGGTGATGGTTAGGATGATACTCCTGCTTTTGGTATTCTTAAAAATTTAAAAAAAAAAAAAAACAGGGTTTTTAAAATTACATATCAACCCACACATTTTAATGCTTATTAGAATTTATCCTCAATTTACAAAACTTTAATATTTACACACTGACCCCAAAATTATTTGTAAAATTATCAAAATACCCATTCATCTCTCCTCCCTCTCCTCCGCCACCCCCTTCACTTCCTCTACCTCGCCCTATTCCGACGGGCCATCGCAGCCCCCACCACGCCTTCCTCATGACGCTCATAGGGAGGAAGATCTTCAACCCCAAGTGGAAGCCCTGCATCCCGGACTTCAAGCAGGCCTTCGAGCACTTCTGCATCCACGCCGGCGGCCGGGCGGTCATCGACGAGCTCCAGAAGAACCTCCAGCTGTCGGCGGTGCACGTGGAGGCGTCGCTGTGGTACGAGCTGAGCTACATAGAGTCGAAGGGAAGATGAGGAGAGGGATTGATTAGAATTTTAGGGATACCATTGGATGGTATCAAAAGGCAGGAGTAACATCTTAGCCATCACCGAAGTACCACGCACTTTGATTTTTTATCTTTTTTTTTTCATTTTTTTAAATATTAGAATTGAAAATGACTGATGAAAGCCGATTGAAAGAGATGCCGCAAAGGTTCAGAACCTTCACAGAAGTTCCTAGATCCTCCTAGTCGTTCGTATTTTTTCTCTTTTACTTTTAAACGTAAATCGAATGGGCCTAGGCCCAAATAATACAAAGTACCAGATGATTACCAGTCATCAAACCCTTCTTAGCCCATATTCAGTGAGGCTACGGAGTCTCTAAACCCCAAATAAAAGGGTAAAGAAAAAAAAAAGCCTCATATACGAGCTTGAAAAGTTCAACCCAAAAAAATTATTAAAAAAAAAGAGTTGTGATAGAGCTATTATATTGATAAATCCATCATTTGAAAAAAAAAAAAAAAAAAAGAGAAGTGAATTTTTTGTACGAGTAAAAATGTGATTTAGCTATTGTAAACCATAATAATTAGAGGAATTCAGTTCCCGCATAAAATTACCTTCAAGAATTAAATGGTTATGAACTTATGATTTTTTTTCTTCTTGTACCTCATTTTGTCTAAAGCTTTAACCAGCATTACAAGGTCTCTCATTTTAATTGTAACTATTGTCAAAATATTTAATTAACATCAGAGGAAAAATATGAAAGCGATTGATCGGATAAAAATAAAAAAATTATTAATTATTAGAATTGAGATTGTATTTAGTTAATTGTCATATAAATTATTGCGGACTTATCAATACTTCTTAGAAAAATTGGTCAAGGTAAGCAAAAATATGAGTGGCATCAATGAATTCAGGTTGTAGGTCCTCTATGTTAAAAGTTTTTCTGACAATGTAAATGTAGATTTACACTAATGGACTACATGAAAAACCACACAAATAGATTAGATGCTACATATTAACTAATTTAAAATCTTAAGACAATAAATCTATGTATCCTAATCCTTCTACTTATATACTATCTCATTAGCTTAAAACGTAACACTCAACTCATAACCTTAAACTCCCTACTTTATGAGATACATTTAGGCTATGGTTAGACTCTGAATTCCCACCTTGTCCCTCCATTGTCATCCCAAGCCTTTATTGTTTATCCCTTTAAATTGGGGTCAAAGAGAGAATAAAAGACATCTTTCATTCCTTTCCTCATTAAACAAATAAAACTTTTAAATAAGAGGGTAACATGTGTTAATCCTTTCCACTCCTTACCTTTTTCTCCTTATCTATTATTAGCCACTCTCTTCTCTAATTAATAAAACTCATAAACATAGCCTAAAATGTAAACCTAAATACTACTATATTAATTCTGTACTGAAAAAAACCCAAATTATTGCATTTACGTAGGATGTCTTTAACTATATAACTCATATATAATAAACCGTACACCAACTATCACCGAGACATCATGGGGGTGGGCTCTCATAATGCAGTTCAGCAGTTGTTAAGGGGTTATTGTCACATTCTTCTGCGCAAGATAACCACTAATCAACCAGTGATAGTAAATGGCAAGAAAAAAGAATAAATATTAAATAATATTCCCCACGTGAAGGTCAAAATACAGTCTTAAAATAATTTGATTTGAATTTTTTTATTCAACCTTTCCCTGCAACCAATCATTCATCCACTACACACGTTTAATTATTAGTAATTGGGCATCTGAATGTTACAATATTGAAATAAAAAAAAAGGTTAAAAATAAAATAAAATAATATAAACCTAGGATGTTGTGCGAAGATATATATAGATTACTCCATGTTTTCCATAATATCCCTGCCTTGTGATACAAGTTCATAATTTCATACATGGTCCCCTTCCTTATTCCCACCCAGTTCAGGAAATTAGGGAAAGCTTTGTAGCTAGCAGCTGGATCTGCAATTCTGCAAAGCAAGCATGTGATGTGAAAGCAATTTTCATTTTTGGATTATAGTACAGATACATACTTTGTTTTGCTTTCGTTGAGGGCAAGTGTTTAATTCAACGGTTTTGCTGCAATTATGGAACATAAATGTGGCATGTATATTATTAATACTCCATCCATCCCAAATTTTGCCATTTTAGCAATTTAGAAAAAAATATTTGTCACTTTTACTTTTTTTAGGTAACATTTATTGTTAAGTTTTTAATTATGCCATTAATTTTTTTTTTTAGAGAATGTTAACTAGTGTTGTATTAAAATTAATAGTTGTGCTATATATACACCCAATTTGCATCCACCTATCTTCGTATTAAATATGTTTAGACCTACTACGAATACTCACTCATGCACAGATCCCCACTTCGCACTTAAACCTGCGTGCACACACCATTTGTGTTTCTCAGTTTTTCTTTGCGTGCACAAACTTTATAAGCATCTGTGCACAAAAATTATGTAGTATAATGCCCAATCATTATTCGTTTATATGTGCACAAACTTTTACGTGGATCATATATTCCATAATTCATTAGACTCCTGGATGCACAAACTTTATAAGCATTGTGCACAAACTTTATGTAGTAGAATGCACAAACATTACTCGCTTATGTTCACAAACTTTTACATGAATCATATATTTTAGAATTCATTAGACTCTTTGATGCACAAACTTTATAAGCATCTGTGCACAAACTTTATGTAGTAGAATGCACAAACATTACTCGCTTATGTCCACAAACGTTTACATGGATCATACATTTCAAAATTTATTAGACTCTTTGATGCGCAAACTTTATAAGCATATGTGCACAAACTTTATGTAGTAAAATGCACAAACATTACTCGCTTATGTTCATAAACTTTTACATGGATCATATATTTCATAATTTATTAGACTCTTTGATGCACAAACTTTATAAGTATTTGTGTACAAACTTTATGTGGTATAATACACAAACATTACACGCTTATGTTCACAAATATGACATTTCACAATAATTGTCCACTCCAACATCTATAACAAGTAAATCACCATTGTTAAAGGTAGATCTCATCCATTTTAAAATAAAACTAACCTTTTTATCATCTTAATTCTATTTTAATCAACTTTCACATGATAGGAGAATAAGAGGATGACATGATGACAATGAGGGAAAACAATGACGGAAATGAATTCGGGATTGGGAGCGCGTTGTTTATAATTTTAGAAATTATACGCTATACGAATAATGATCGTGTATAATTGGAGGTTGTATTTACAAGTGTATGCAATTTGAATGTGCACAAAACATTTTTATAAAATTAAATAAAGGTAATTTAGTAAAGTGATTCCTTAAACTACTATTAATTTTAGGTTTCAAAAATACCCGTGTAATAAAAATTTAGACAACCACACAATTTAAGTAAGTGTGAACCTGATAACATGAAATTCAACTTAGACAACTGAATATTATTATATCACTATTAAAAATCTGTCTAATTTGATTCGACTCGACAAAAGATAGAGGTCTAATTTCTTTTTTAATTCTCAGGGTGGCTCGAACGACCTCTTATCAACAGGTCAAAGCACTTTCCATCTCGACCAACTCACCTGAGTTCTATATATATAACTATACACTAGGTACAAATAATACTTTTCAATTAAACATCACGTATAGCAGTTCAATATAATTTTTCCGTTTTATTAATGTAAAGCAGTTCAATATGTGGTCGTCTGGTTATTATAAATTTAATACCTATCTAACTTGGTCCACCCACAATGGCTAATATTATGTCTCGCATTAATGCGAGCATCATCGTACTACTACTACTCCTCCTCCTCCTCTTACTAGCACTGTCTGTCTATGGTTGAGGCAACACAACAAGTGCAGCATGCAGCTGCATTCTCTTCATCTTGTGAGCGTATATTTGATCAGTACTTCCCCAATTGCTTGGGGTTCCTTGTGGGGTCCCCAAATTATGGTGGGCCCTCTAGGAGGTGCTGCCAACACGGGGACAAGCTATATGTATTGGCCAAACACAGGACAGGGCCAAGGATCATTTGTTGGTGAATTCAGGTCGGTCATGGTGAAAGGGGTGACACCATCATTGAACCCCTCACGAATACAAACACTTCCTCTTATGTGCAACACCACCCTCAGTCTTCCCATTTCTGATACCATGGATTGCTCCAAGTAAGGAAAATACATATATATGCACACGTACACTTGGATTGAATTTTGATGTAATTATGATCAGTTTCATTGCTATATATGATAAACTACATGGATTGTGCAGTAAACAACAAAATGCAGCAGCAGCAAATTGAGAGAAAATTCGAGAGAGATGGAAAGTTGAGAGATAGCTGAATATACTTCATATCATATCATTGAAGAATGAGTGATAAAAGATACCGTGTTTTGATGTTAGTAGAGTATATATATAAGGATACAGGTAGCTTGGTGCACAAGCTAACCAACTAACTAGGGATAACAAACTCTAACTACTTCTAACTGATTCTAACTAATCTGTTAGCTACAGTGGCTTGCAGCATAAGCAATCCACTTCCATAAATACTA
>QANU01041544.1:0-24065 GCA_003254905.1 Nissolia schottii
TTCTTTTCTTTATTTCATTTCATCACTATCCTTTTTCATTCCTTTCCAATTTTTCCTAATTGAAACCTGAAAATTTATTTATTTTTCATTATGTTGATGGTGATTTCAACCATTATGGTGGAAATAGAAAGTAGAGAGATTAACCTTTTATTCTTCCTAATTGAAACCTATTTTTTTTTTTATTCATTATGTTGTGGTGATTTCGACTATTGCATAGTGAAAATGGGAAGTAGAGAGATTAAGCTTTTATGGTGGAAATAGGAAAGCTTCTATCCACCTATTTGTGGTTGAATTAAAACCTTTTCCATCAAAGTCTATCGTTTAGCTCTAGATTGTTTACACAAATGATTAATTTTGTCTTGCAATTTATCGAACAAAATATCAACACGATATAGTAATTTTTTTTTAAACTATTAGTGATACATAAATAAACTAAGAAATAAAGGATGCAATCTATAATAATCAAAAACGCAACTTTCACTCGGGAAAAAAAAAAAAGAAAAAGAACCCCAAAAAGCATTGAGATCATATTTGTACATTAGGCTATTTTTTTTAGTCATTATGGGCCCTAGCATTAAAAGATGGACCAACTCTATGGGATAATAAATAAAGGGCTGACCCAAACACACCCATATTTCCATGAAAATCATTTTTTTGTATGATTAAAATGTTTATGCAAATGATTAATTTCGTTGACGAAATAAAAAAAATATGGAAACAGAGCATCCCCATATAAATAAAAAATAAAAAAAATAAAGATAGAAAAAAAAATTCGCAAAGCATTACACTACTAAGTCAATTGTAGAAATTGTATACCACTAACTCAATCATAATTTTTTTTTCAATTCAATTCAAATGCAACAAAAATTAAAATTATAAAATCATTACTTATTTATAATAGAAATAGATTAACACAGGATTCACCAGGCATCCAAACACAGCAAAAGCAAACAAAGACCGCTAAGTCAGTTGCAAAAATTCTATAACCCTAACCCAATAACAATTTTTCTTTCAAGTCGATTGGAATGCTAAAAATATTAAAATTATACAATCATTACCTATTTAAAATAGAAATAGGTGAATATAAAATTCGCCATGCACCCAACACAGCCAAAGCAAACAAAGATTAGGAAAAAAAAATACTTACATAACGTAATAAAAATACCTCGTTAAATGCCACACATCCTTTTTTAAAAAATTAAATGAAAAAATAAATTAAATAAGAAACAAAAACACAGTATAGTCTAACCAAAAAATGCAACCAAAAACGTGAAAAAAAAAGTCGAAACCATGCAACAAAGAGAGGCCATAGGTTTGTGTTGCTAAAAAAATGCATACCACTAACGGATTGATAAACTTTTTTTGTTTCAATTCAAACAAAACTTAGAGTTATAAAATCAGTAGATATTTACATAAATGGTTGATTAATTGTGTTCAGCAAATTGCATAAATAAAAAAAAATATTTCATTTGTAGTAGAAGAGCCGCAACAATTCCCAAACAACGAATAGTGAAACCAAATAATTTCCAAATTCTCTGTATAGCAGGATCAGGGACACGTTCAGAGGAGCGTAATTGGTATAGCGCCCTTCCTTCGGCATCCGCGGTTGGTCACTCCGGGTTCGGTCTCCGCGGGGCGGCTGAGCGAACTTTCTTCTCTGGTCTCCTGCCTCTCGCGATCCATCTCGAGGCGGGTTGCCTTTGATGGCTTGCATTCCCTCCTCCTGGTAGATGTATTCCTCCGCGCGCTCCTGAATCTCAATCAGGTTCCGCGGAGGTTGCTTGGACAGGTTCTTGGCAAAGGGGTTGCCCTTCTTGAGGCCATTGGTGAGCCCCATGAGTACTGCCTGCAGTTACAAGTCTTCTACATGAGCACACTCCTCGTAGAAGCGGTCGAGGTATTTTCAAAGGGATTCTTCCCCTTTCTAAACCACGCCCAATAGGCTCACTGCCGTTTTGGGTTTTGTCCTTCTTGTGGTGAAGTTGGCGAGGAATTGTTCAGCAAGGTCGTCGAAGCACTAGATGCACTTCGGTGGTAACGCGTTGAACCACATCAGAGCACCCTTCCTGAGGGTTACATGAAAGGATTTTCATTGTATGGCATCGGAGACTCTGTCCAGGACCATCCGATGTCCGAAGGCATCTAGGTGGTGCTGGGGTCTGAGGTGACGTCGTAAGCTTCCATGTCGGTCGGTGGCCGAAACCCTTAGTGGGAATGGCGGTGAGAATCTCTTCTGTGAAGGGATGGTTATCCCTTCCTCTGGCTCTCCTCTGGATGACGCGGATTCTTTCCGTTGTTGGGATTGCTTCCACGGATCTTTCTCGGTAGACAGATTCTTCTTCTCTATCATGGATCTCTTGGCTCCGGCCATCATTGCGGTTAAGACCGTCAAAGTGGCGTTGCGAGTCGGGGTTTCCGCGCTTCTTTGCCTTCTCCGCGGCTTCGCGGAGCTCTTTCTGTCTCTGCTCCTCGTCCATTCTTGCCAGTTGGTTCAGGGCCTCTTCTAACGGGCAATTTTTTCAGCTTGGGTTCTGACTACGTCAGCCAGGGCCGGTGGAGGAGGTAGGTCATTTAAGGCAGATTGCTCCTGTGGTGGGCTGCACGAAGGAGATGGCATGGGAGGGATTGGTGGTGTGGTCAGCACAGGTGATGCTTGTGATGCCTGTGGTACTTGGGATGGAACCATCGGGGAGTCTGCGGGTGCAGATCCTCAAGTGTCCCTGGAATTGACCACTCGGTATGTCTTCCTGGTGTTCTTTGGAGGCATGGTGTTGGTGAATGCTTCAGGTTCCAAAGGAAAGGTGGGATGCCATGAAAAGTCCCCACAGACGGCGCCAGTGTTTCGAAGTATGCACCTCGGTCCACTTTCTGGATCCTGGAGCTTCGAGGTCTCGGGGAAGGTCTCTGGACTCGCATTGCGGTGGGTACTTGCAAACTCCAACGCTCAAGAAGCAAAGGTTTAAAAGGGAGTTTAGTGAGTGATAATTGGATCATCTCATACCTAAGGCATGGACTATTATATATAAGGGGGGTTGTTGAGATTTCTCCGCGTGTGGCAGCAATGGGGAGGTATCGCGGGTCCGCGTGTAGCGGCATGGTCGAGGGTCTCGGAACCGCTGAGTCCGAGTAGGTAGGAGGAGAGGATCTCGGGGTGGCTTATCCCGAGCAGGTGGGAGGAGAGGATCTCGGGACCGTTTGAGGGCTCTCGGATGGCTATCCTGAGTTGGGCCGGTCCGCGGAGTGTCGGGTCTTGCTCTTGGAGGTGTGTCGGATGGGCCTTTATGGTCCAGTCCATAACACTAATCACTCTTGAATATTCGGTGTGCACATGCAGCTGTAATAATCTGCCAGCAGTAGCTTCATTTTCCTTACAAAAATTTCACCAACCTCGCATCAAGTACCCCAGCCTTCTATTACTCCAGTGCAACCCAACTTCATAAACTGCACCAACAACATTCACGACCATCACCTTCTCCAATCGGAAGGGCGACACCACCTCCACAAACTTCCACAAGAAGTAACTAAAAAATACAAAACAAAAAAATTTCATTATCATAGACTGAATAACTACAAAATCACCTATCAAACAAAATTACAAACAAATACCAGTTTCGTGCTTGTAGCCTAATAGCGAGTGATAAATCGGTGACAGGTATAAATATTGCGATACCAAAGCTGAATTGCAACATCATAGCAACTTGTTGATTCCAAAACAGAATTAACACCGCCATTTTCAATGCAACCATCATAGGACACATGTACATCCAACTCCAAATTAGATCCATCTTCTTGACCAAAACCATGCCAAACATAACTGGATCTATAAACACAAAATCATTAAAACTAAAATCATCAACAAACATCAATTGTCATGTCGCAAGCCGCCAATGACCCGATTTCCAAATTACCCAATTCAGAATAATCTATAAAATCAAACAGTTGGTCATTAGAATCGTCATACCAAAGATGAGGCAACTTAAGATCAGCATCTTCTCTAGCACCCTCACCCTCACCAATTTGATCAATTCAACTCCTTTCATGCAAAGAATGCATCACGTTAACAAATCCTAACACAAAGAGAATAGAAAAAAAATAGCCAAAAAAAATTTTAAGTACAATAAAATTAACCCTAAAATTTAAGCAACAAATGCCACAAATAGAACAAACCAATCAGACGACAATCAAAGAACAATCAGAAAACAATACCTAGAATCGCCCTGAGGAAAATTCAGAAACTGAAATCAGGAAAGCAAGCAATTTATACTAAATTCACCTGCATTGTTTCATATAAAGCCCACAGATAAACATTTCTCCAATGGCAAAACCGTGATTACCCTAGCTTCCTATTTCCACCATCCTGCCAAATCCTCTGGCCAACCTGTTGCCAAAAGAATTTCAGAAATTAAAAAATTTGGTGAAAGAAAAAAGAGAGTAAGAAAACGAAGGAAAATGGGAAAGGGAGTGGAAAAGAAAAATGGAAGAAGAAGGAAAGAATAAGAATGAACAAAGGAGAAAGAATAAAAGAAATAAAAGAAAGGAAAGAAAAAATATATCCTGACTTCCTATTTCCACCAGCTTCCATTTTCCACCATCCTGCCAAATCCTCTGGCCAACCTGTTGCCAAAAGAACTTCAGAAATTAAAAAATTTGGTGAAAGAAAAAAGAGAGTAAGAAAACGAAGGAAAATGGGAAAGGGAGTTAAAAAAAAAGAAGGAAAGAATAAGAATGAAAAAAGGAGAAAGAATAAAAGAAACAAAAGAAAGAAAAGAAAAAATATATCCTGACTTCCTATTTCCACCAGCTTCCGTTTTCCACCATTCTGCCAAATCCTCCAGCCAACCTTAAAAAAATGAATTTTGGAAATTAAAATATTGAGTGAAAGAAGAAAGAGAGTAAGAAAATGAAGGGAAATGGAGGTTATACACTTGCTGCACCTGATTATTCTGATTTCTTGTAGCAAATCCTTGATTATTGAGAACTGCATTTTCTTGACCGAAACCGTTTCCAGACTCAAACTCGTGATGATCATGTTCCTCCATTGCTTCAGGTTGGGATCAGTGATCAGATCAAAGAGTATTCAGATTATGAGAAAAATTGATGACCAATTGTTCAAGATTGATGAATTAAGAATGATGATAGAAGAATTGAATGAATGACAGATCAAGAATTCGCTAGTTTCTATGAATCCTTAAGATGAAAATTTGAGAAAAATGCTCATAGATTCACCAAGGATTCGGTGAAACTCCTTTAAATCGCATGAAGCCTCTAAAGGTAATTCAATCTTGAATATCAAGTTTGAAGCCTTGAAGCATTCATGATTGAAGGTGCGAAGCTATGGTTATGGCGGAAGCAAAGAAAAGCTCTGATACCATGCAAAAAGTATGGCAGTGAACAAGGAATTGAAACTGAATTTGTGAGAAAATGATCAAAAGATGACCATTGCTTATGGCAATGCTGATATATATACATGTACAGAGGAGTTACATTACTTGGTGAGTAAGTTAGCTAATGTACAAACTGAAACTAACTACTAACAGCCTTAACTAACTCCTTAGCTGTCAAGTCAGTTGCTTGGCACTCAAGCTTCTCAAGCTTATGCGTTTCCTGCTGCTCCGGTTGCTGCTGCATTTGCTTCATCTCTAACAAAGGGAATGAAAAAAAGAAAAAGAAAAAATAATTATGTTTTTAGTCCCTGTAAAATTTGAAAGTTTGGTTTTAGTCTCTGTATAAAAGTTTTAGTCCCTACAAAAATTGAAAGTTTGTTTTTAGTCCCTAGAGCTAGATGAGAGTTGACTGCGCTGACGTGGCCGCTACTGGCGCTGACCTGGCGTGCCACATAGGATGCCACGTGGCATAGCCCAAAATTTTGAAATTTTACCCATGGCCCGACCCGATTTGATTTAAATTTTAAAAAAAAAACAATTTCCCTTAACCTCAGCTTCTCTATTCTCTCATCTCTCTCTCTAACCCCACCCATCCCACCATCTGTCTCCTCTCATCTCTCTCCCTAACCCCACCCACCCCACCTCTCTCCCCGCTGCCGCCTTAACCCAACCCACCTTCCTCGCCGCCGTCACCCCACCCCACCAATGAGAAACCCAGCAAAACAAAAAACAACAACAACAATAATGCGAGGCGGAGAGGAAAGGAGGACGACGGCGGCAGAGAGGAGCGACGGGGAGAGACAACGGTGGGGTGGGTGGGGCTTGAGAAGGAGATGAGAGGATGGGGTGGGGGTACGGGTAAGGGGGCTGTTTGTATTTTTTTTTTTTTAATTAAATCCAGGTCGCTTCGGGTGGGCAATTTGGGTATGGGTCAGGTTTTATTATTTTGGGTTATGCCATCACGTCAGCACCGCGCTAGCGCCATTAGCGGTCACGTCAGCGCAGTCAACTTCCATCCAACTCCAGGGACTAAAAACAAACTTTTAATTTTCGCATGGACTAAAACTTTCATACAAGGACTAAAACCAAACTTTCAAATTTTACAGGGACTAAAAACATAATTAACCCAAATAAGAATGAATAAAGGAAAGGAAAGAAAAAATGTTATAATAATGAATGATGGAAAGTTACCATCTTAACCACACCATGATATGATATATTATGTATGACTGGGGACTTCTGGCTTGCCAATTAAGCCATCACCTCCACCTTCATTCTCATTTCAACCGTTCTTCCCAAAACCACCATGCAGCATTTGGCAAACACACACACACACATTCAGGACTTGATGACTTGATAATAAAGCGCGTTAATATCGTGGCTTGGGGAGAAAGTAACAATTAAAAGAAATTTAAAACTCAAAATTCCAAGAAAAAGACACACCAACAATTTGTAACTGTTTGTTGACCAAATTTATAGTCATAGTTATATCTATGATATGATATGATTCATCTACATTGTTTCATCACCCCCATAAATAAAGATTTTTGAAATGGCAAAACCGTGATTATGAAGCATTCCTATTTGCACCAGCCTTCTGATTTCCACTAGCTAACTTGCGATTTTTTTTTCCGAAATTAAAATGTTAAGTGAAGGAAATAAGAGAGGAAGAAAAACAAATGAAATAGGAAAGAGAACGAAAAAATGGAAAGAATAAGAAAGAATAGAGGAAAGGAAATAATAAAAAGAAGGAAAGAAAAAAGAATATAATAATCATTAATGGAAAGTTATCATCTTAACGTCACCATGACACAGGAATAACAATACAGGACAGAACGAAACCAAATTATTGATTTAAAAAAAAATTAAAATTACCACAATTTGACACATCAGTCAAAACTTCATCAAGTTTCATATATTACTAGGTTCTGTACCCGCGCGATGCGCGGTGTGCATAGCCAAATTATGTATACAGATTCCAATGTTGTAGGTATATGTGTTAACAACAATATATATTTGTAGATATATGTATGCACCTGTGTACTTATAGGAGTACACTACAACCTTAATGCTAATAAATATAATGAATCATTTATAGATAAAAGCAATAGTTACCGAACATATCAATGGTTAATGAATTAGGATGTGGTGGATGTGTTTTGTGAAGATTTATTTCAGGATAAATAGTGCATAACATGTTAGGTAAAGCTTGATAACATTTTGAGATTCAAAAGATTTATATTGTAGTTTCGAAGAAAAACCATGCAAATGTCATGAAATTGACAAAGGTGATGTTGTTGTTAATTACAGTGCACGAATCACCACATTATAAAGATGATAAACAGAAATCAACACCTTTTGAGTTAGGAAAGCTACATCCTTTATACAACATTTCTAAAAACCTCCTTGTATACAACATTTAAAGTAACGGTATTAAGTTCAGAATTATCATGACATATAACTATCTTTAACCCTTCACGGTGTGTGACTCTACTAACTGCAACATACAATTGACCGTGTGTAAAGACAGGCTTCTTTAAAATAAATCCAACCCTTGACAGTGACTGACCTTAGCTTTTGTTAATTGTCATTGCATATGACACCATGATAGGAAATTGTCTTATTTGAAACTTAAATGGCAGTTTGGTGTCAGAAGGTGTCAAGGTCATCCTAGGGATAAAAACTTTCTCACCAATGCCATTATCAGATATTACCTTTGCTTCAATAACATGTCTTCCAAGTTGAGTGATTACCAACCTTGTGGCGTTACATAAGCCAGCTGAATAATCAATGTTTCAAAGCAACATTATTGGAGTGCCAACTTTAAGTATGAGCTTGTGGTTGGGAACTCTACATCTAATTGTGTTCAAAAATTCTGGGGTGTGGATACTATTGAACAACTCATTATGCGAATCAGACATGCAAGCCAAATCAGAACTTAGGTATGTTGTAGGCTCGTTACTGTTCAAACCAATCATGTATTGGTTGATCTCATCAACTAAGTGCAAAGTAGGAGCAAGTATGGCTTTCCCAGCTAAATATTTCTCATCATGAGAGTGTGCAATATAATCCCCATATGTTGACTTAACAATAGCTTCAATCGGGTCATCCCACTGATCAATAAGTAAATCACTTGGGATCTTGATCTTTTCATCACCATCAAGGGAATCACCAAGTTTCCCATGTCCAAGACGTAGAATCCAATCTGCAAACTCTTTTAGATGATCCACATTCGTGTCTACTTCGTTGGAGTATAGTCGCATGTTCTTCGTTAGTTTTAGAATCTTGACGTCACTCCATAAGTACGATGAGTTGATTGTCGCATTAACAACATCTTATCTACTCCCTTTAGATATTACTGGGAGTATTTGTTTGAAATCACCACCAAAGACAACTGTTTTCCCTCCAAATGGCAGTGTTGCACTAAGCTCATTTTTAAATCTCATAATATCTCTCATGGTCCTATCCAATGCTTCAAAGCAATGCTTGTTCATCATCGGAGCTTCGTCCCAAATTATGAGCTTAGAACATATTATGAGTTCTGCTAGATGACTTCCTTGTTTGATGTTGCATGTGGAAAATTCATCAACAACTAAAGGTATGGCAAATCTAGAGTGCGTTGTTCGACCACCAGGTAATAATAAGGAAGCAATATCGCTAGAGGCAACAGTGAGTACAATATTACCTTTGGATCTAAGAGCAGATGCTAATGTGTTCCACAGGAATGTCTTCTTGGTACCCCCATAATCATAAAGAAAGAAGACACCTCCATGACCACTTTCGATAATTTGCATTATCTCAGTGTAAACCCCTTTTTGTTCATCAGTCATCTTTGATAGCGATTCCTTGTGCTTGGTAGACAATTCACCTTTATCGTACCGAAGTTCATCACGAATCAACTTGTTATGCGAATATTGATCAGCATCACCAACCAAATCTAGATCAGGAAATGGCATAGTGGGAAAGTCACGCAAACTCTTGTTGTTGCTATTAAGTATTCTTTCTATCTCAGCAAGTGTCATGTTGATCAAATCATCATTACTCAATTGTAAACATGTGAAAGTGACATATTATAAACGATATTTAGATGTATGGTGAGACTAATAGTAATAATCAATGTAATTGGTTGTTGGTATTAATAATTGTTAAGTTCAGAGTGGGTTGTACCTGGATGGTTCAAAAGTAATCGTTGCCGATGTAAAATACCATCAGACAACAATTTCCATTTATTTTCCCATACAACCTCTGGCCTAGTCATTTAGAGAACAACAAATTAGCAAATAATTTGCGAAGATATTGACCAGATCCCCAATGGCTAGCTTCTTCAATTACTTCGCAATATTCTTTATCATCATCCAATAAACCCATAGCATAACATGCATCTCTATACGTTGGATGAACGACACCCCCAACTGTTCTTATATCTTCAAATGTAGTTGGTCCTCTGACAAAATTAAGTAACAACCTTAAGTAGTATCGTTCACCTGAGTTGGGGGGGACAAAATATATACGACCAATTTTGGTTGTCTTGGTCTTCCTCATGTTCTATTTCCGATTATCTTTCTTCCATACAAATCTTGACGGAAATTCAGACTATGTGAGATTGCGTGCCTCCTCAAATTTGCTATTAGCATCAAACCAAGCTAGGAATTGTGATTGCGCAACGGTTTGTCGCTGAACAACTTCGTCAACAGGATCATCATCCTCAAAGACAATATTTTGTTCATCAGGCAAATGAAATGACAATCTTTCAACAGATGGATCCCTATAATGAAGTTCAAATGCGAATATCCGTCATGCTGCTTTGCAAGGAGAAACATATCGACAATCATAGTACATGCTAACCTCATCAACTTCATTAGCGTCTACAACATCAACAGATTAATAAAAGGATGCAGTCACACGATCATTACCCTTGTTGACATACTTGAAAAGATATTTTATGGAACGTGATTGATTACACCACTCAACATTAATATGAGCTCCATATTTTAACAATAGGTACTTGTTATATGGAACTACATACCTATTATCATAGTTATCAAAATCGCCTTTTAACTCGTAAAATCGTACGATTTTACGAGTTTAGGTAGTAAAATCGAGTTAAATCGCATGTAAACTCGTTTCTGGGTAAAATCGGGTAAACTCGGGTAAAATCGGGTAAACTCGTATAAAATCGCATAAAATCGGGTAAAATCGCGAGTTTACCACACATGCAGGTTTTTTTTTTATTTAGGGACAAAACAAGTTTGATATTGTTTGGCATATCTATGAGTTTTTAGATTTAGGTCATTTCAGTATTTTAGAGTTATCATTTACAGTTGCGCCTACAATCGTGCTCCATCGTGCTCCGTCGTTGCTTTTGCTCCGTCGCTAATCCATCGTATGTATTTCATCCTTTGCTCAGGGATCTTTCCCACCAGGGTGCGTGACCTCTGCATTGCTATTTGTGCTTTAGTGTTCTAGATTGAACACATCATTGTCACAAACTCGCTTCTTGTGATGTTCAGTAGTCAATACTATGTATTATGTTATATGTATTATGTATGAATTGAACTTAGAACTCATATATTTCATCTTTATTTGTGCTTTGTTATGGAGGTAAATGTATTTATGAATTTCAAGTTTTATTAAATATATTTTTGTAGCATAATTATTTTTTAAAATATTTTTTAAATATTTTTTTAATAATAGATAAACTCGTACGAGTTTACGATCCGAATTTACGGAGGCTCCCCGAGTTTACTTAAACTCTCGAGTTTGATAACCATGCCTATTATCAAGTTAAATCTTTGACCTCTTTATAGTTCTTCCATCATCTCTTCTCCTATAATTTGGATATCCATCATCATCAATATTCGTTGATTCAGTGAACCTCTTGGGAAAGTGCTTCGTACATTTCCAGTTGTCCATACATGGAGAATCTTTTCTGGCTGAACCACATGGACCATGCATCATGAAGTTTTTTACAGCCCTGTAATATGTAGCATCTAACATCTTGTCAGGTATTTCTGCTACGATAATTTTGTCAATATCGGTGGCACACGGGAACTTGTCCTCTTGTCTAAGAAAAACCAAAATGTGAGCATGAGGTAGTCCACGCTTTTGAAACTCTATTGTGTATATAACTGCAAAGGGACAAATTTATTACGAAACCAACCTTAACCAACTATAATGAGTGTAAAGTTGTACAATAACAATTACTACTATATTCAATATTCATAATGTATCTAAAATATTTTTGACCATGAACATTTATTGAAAATACCTGCTTTAACTGTCCCAAATATTTTATTATGTCGAATGTCCTTAATCATTTGATCAATCTTGCACTTAAAAATCCTTGTCAAAATGTCTGGCCGGTCATCAGGTCTTAGGTTTCTTGTGCCAACAAAGCGTTCAATTTCAGGCCATTTGGGATTACATGTGAAAGTGATGAACAAATCTGGGTAGCCAATTGATCTGCAAATAGCCATTGCATCTTGGTAGTTTTGAACCATATATCGTGCTCCACCAGTAAACGATGAAGGTAGTACTATTCTTTTGCCTGCAGATGCTGGATTTGTTTCACCATTTAGTACTGCATCTACCAATCCTTTGTACATCTCAGACCTAAGTTTCTTCTGATTTCTTCGAACCCAAGATAGTCTAGATGCCTCAATGGTGGAGTATCCATCAACCAAGAATTGTTGAAATAACCTTTTTGAATAAAGAATAGCTGACCTTTCGGTATGCCTCTCTTGTATCCTAAATGAAAAGAAATCCTTCATAGTAAGTTTATTACGACCTTTTGAGTTGGTTGGATCTTTCTTGTTCAGAGGTATGTCCTCACGAAACCCGTCCTCACCGTATGGGAATAGCAAAGGATATTGCAAACCAAGGTAAGATGGGTTTAACTCATTTATTCTTGAAAGAGAACCTGATCGAGTCTCAACCACAATGTCTTTGTCTCCTTTTGCTATGTCGAAGTCACCTACAACCAATGCTGCAACCTCAGAAACAGAAGGAATGTTATAACGCCTACCATCTTTGCCCCTTTGTCCAATCAACCTCAATTTTAAATCTCCACCAGTTCTTTGATCGAGTGTGGATCTAGCAAGGTGGAAAGATTGTTCTAGCACATTATGGTCATCCAACATTGTCTTCAAGTCGGACACAATTTCTGGATGAAGGTTGGTACTATGATCAATTGAACTGCATTAACGAATAGTGAAACAATTAATATCATGCAAATGGAACAATTGGTAATGAGTGAATATGACCTGATTTACTTATAAATTGGAGTAAATAATATTACTTGGGACTTGGAGTATTTGTATTATAACAAACCTTACTGCATTTAGTCGATTTTGAACTTCGTTTTGTGTATCGTATATATAAAGTTGTGCAAATTTTGCGGACGACCCTTCAGTAGGTAATAAACTACCTATTAGATGGTAGTTTTGTCCATGCATAATAAACGTAGGTGAACCCTTGCCAGTGTTTACAGATCGACATACTTTAGCGCCAAGAGAAGTAAAAGCAAACATTCTCACGAAAGTGATTTCCTTTTTCAGTCACTTGAAATAGTAATTCTTCCAACTTTGCTAGTGGCCTTTGCAATAATGGTAGTTCAACCTATCCTTGTCTACAACATAGAGAGAATTTTGGTGCAGCACCAACTCGATATTTTTGCTTAATTCGCTCATCAAACCAGAATATTGCACCACAATGCTGACAACTGTGTGTAGTATCTCCAATATCCCAATAATGATCTGATAATCGTAAATGAATAATGAATATGCCAATAAGATAATTATACATGGAACCAATGATGTACAGATTTTAGTACCAGAATCAGTTAAAAGTAATGAAGAAATGTACGACGAAGACATCTAAAATTGAAGATATAGTACAATTTGTTTTAGACCTCTTAATTGATCGGTTACCAGACATTTGTCAAAATTTTGTCATTAGCTGAAACAATGTTAAACGGCATAGTCCTCACGAATTTAAATAAGAAAGGGAGACAATATGGTAACCGATCATTATGTATTGTTACATAAACGCCTAAAAAACGTATGTCATGTGTCAAATTTTACCCTTTAATTGCTCATCGCAACAATTTGCGTCAGGTCCAACTACAACATTTGTATCATGAATAGCATCTGGCAAAAGGTTGACAGTTGTATTTAGAAATTTAACATTGGATCGGTGTGCCACATTCTATTGTTTGATTGTAACAAAAATTGTCTTTAATATACATTTAGTTTGCATTGATATCAGGTTGAGCTTGTGAGAATTACCAGATGTATGGTCATTGTCTATATTTGTGATGGATCCAGCTTCAGCATCTGCAGCAATAATGATCCAACAATGTCAATCTGCATGTTTCTATTAAACTACATGGCATGCACACAACATGTGACATTGATTAAACTAAAAAAGGCTGCCCTTTTGTAGAATCATTGAATTAAATGAGTTTTAATTATAATCAGATTTCGGCGTGTAGTTGACAATGTTATTATAGATTTTGAAGAATGAATTTAAATACGAAATGGTTCTATTTATGATAACCGATAGTTGTGTCTTCTGATACCACGCAAAAAAATCAGATGTCATGTGTCAAATGTTACCTGATAATT
The DNA here is from genome assembly GCA_003254905.1 of Nissolia schottii. Taxonomy (NCBI): domain Eukaryota; kingdom Viridiplantae; phylum Streptophyta; class Magnoliopsida; order Fabales; family Fabaceae; genus Nissolia; species Nissolia schottii. The sequence continues at coordinate 14,009 of QANU01041544.1, forward strand.
GCTCATTGCAACAATTTGTGGTTGCTCCAGCTTCAACATTTGTATATTGAAAATCACTTGCAAAAAGGTTTACGATTTATTTATAAATTTGGCTGGGGATTAGTGTGCCACAGGATGTTGTTGGATTGCAATATCAATTAAAAATACTTTTAATCACTATTGATATAATGTGGTACTTGTAAGAATTACCAGGAAACTGCTCAATGTCTATATGTGTAATAGATTCAACTTCAAGATCTGCAAACAATAATGATACAACACATTCAAGTACAACAATGATTAAAGGACATTCCTCGTGTATGGCATACACACAACATGTGACATTGATTGTTAGGAAAAAGGTTGGCCTTTTGTAAAATCATTGAATTAAATGAGTTATACTTGTAATCTGTTTGGTTGTCCAATATACACAAAACCTAATTGCATTGTAGTTACTATTGTATAGGGCATTGAGTGCAAACATGACCAATGTATTTCAATATTGCAGAATCACTAACATATCCAATTACACATAATAGTAAACACAATAAACTTAAATTCAGAAATTAACCAATATATTACCTTGAGTGTAATTTGTAACGTTATGAACAACCCCCAAATGTGGAACTGTGGCACTTGCAAGTGTAGGCCTAATTGTATGTTTCCCCGCATAGAACCTGCCGTTTCCAATCGAACACGAACTTGCCAGCTTACAATTATAATCTTGTTGTATTACAGCAGATGATGTTTCAATAGTACTAAGCTGATGTTCTGTGCCGTTAAATCCAATTTTTTCAAGGTTCAATGGCTTGTCTAAATGGATTGGTAAATGCAAGTTGTGTTAGTTTTAACTTCATAGTTGAAAGTAAAAAGAACATGGCAGAAAAATATAGGTCCTTACCGAGCGGCAACTGCCGTAATGGACTTCTTCCATGTTCCAGTTGCACTACATTGCCACTAAATGCACGGTATGTTGGTTGTTATCGTGCGCGTGATTTACATCTAAGTGAAAGTTCTCTGCATGATTGAACTGACATTAGTGAGCATAGTAATTTAACTAAATTAACATCATCATAGTAAAAGGTGAGATTTAATAAGCAGTCTACCTTTCTCACTTGGAGTACATTTTCGTTGTCTCTTTTGTGCCATTAAAAGTGACCGTCGCTTCCGTGCATTTCGTTTATCTTAATTATCCATTATTGCTGCGTAAATGTTAAACATTCCTCATTTAATAATCACAGGCATGAAGATGTCATTTAGTCTTGGTGATTAGTGTTTTTTATGCCTAGTGTATAATACGCATCAGTATAAGATGATGGACATTATATAATGATCCAATGATGGAGAAAATATCCAATAAGTTGGACTTATGTATTAGCATAAATACCACTGGTTTTTGGTATATTATTCTTAAGTGTCCAAACTTGTTTTCGGTTACTGTGATAGAGGTTTTTTTTTTTCGTTACTTATAACCCGACAGTAATAAATCCATACCAGCTCATTATACTATGTACACATTGTTAAGGAAACTTGAAATTGAATAAACTAAGTCGGAGTAAAGATTTCCTCAAATGCCTTTGAAAATATATCTGAAGAATCTTAAGAAGTGATAGCATTAGAGTGTCAAGTGGTGATCATTGGTTGAAACTATTAGTAACTGAAATAGATTTATTGAATAGTTCATAGGAATATCTTACGCTTTGAGGAAATGGGTGATGCCAATATTGATGATTCTATCTATCAACCAAGCTTGAGATCAGAAGGAACGTTATCTGACTCTGCACCTTAGCAATCTTCAATGGTACATATGCGAGAACGACTACATGCAGGAACAACAGAGTTTAAGCAAATTTTTGATGGATGGTGAATGTAAATGGTCTCTAAAGGAAGACCATCGAATACTGGAAGACTGCCAACGGGGTAATAACCACCCATTGTTTTGTTGACCTCCTTGATAGTTTGTGTAGTGTGTTGAAGTCAGTCCAATTGTTGCTGCATATACTCTACATATATTGACTATGTTTTCGGCGATGATGCGGTCCTACAAAAATGGGACCTGGCTAGCTATTCCCTAGTGCATAAGTGGAAAAATCTTTTCTGACAAATAAGGATACACTTGCAATGAAATGGAAACAATTGAATATAATAAAATTGAAGTTGGCAGATAGTGTTGTATGATGCGTTCTATATCCTCTGTGCCAGCATTTTTTCTAAACTACTCTTTGTATATAAGCTAATCATTACGGTGTGGCATATCATCCATTTATTTTTAATTGTAACATAATGAATATACAAAAATGAAATAATACATCATGTCACGCGGTTCAGCATGTGTAATTCGACTTAAGCAACCTAATCATATGTACCACCCTATCCGCAAAAAACCATAAATAATGAGTTAATTATTTGATTGATCAGCATCCATGTTTTTGTTAAACATAGTGCTATTTTTTGGCTGTATGCTAAAACATTGCCCAAAATCCAAATTTGTACTTTGTAACACCATACTTGGAGAGCTTAAATATAAGAAGGATGTAATGTAATGTAAATACGTTGCAGACATAAAAATATACAAAGCTAAAATAAATTTGTACATACGGAACACAATAGAAACCTGGAAGAAGTACGTAAGGTAAATACAACATAATAAGTATTTAACCAAAGTTGGAAATACTATTGCATTACATAAAATAAAGCTAAAGACTAAACTGGGAAAAGAGTTCTAGACATAAGCAAAATGTTGTTCAGACTAGCTAGATCTCTCCAGGAGCGTGCATGCAATTGTTTTCGCTCGTTACTCCCGATGTGAACTAAATCCATATAAAGTTTTCTGATCTTGCAAGGGAACAATCCACTTTTTGGGAAGTCAAACGTGTAGTCATCATCACTAATCAACACAACAAAATCTCCAATACACATTATAGGAGATTCAACAATATCAATCTGTGAGATGGTAAAAACTTTGTTCCATTCAACTTCACGTGACCCGTTGAGAAATTTCCAAACATCAATCTGATATGTAATTGGTCTGTAATCGTACGATAAAAACCCAATAGTATCCTTATAGCTAACAAGCTGACTGAAGTGCTTCCTAGCTGTTGATGGAATAGATATGTCTTGATAAACACCAGTTTCTAGGTTGACCCAAAATATTGATGTTGCCACTATCTGCAGGGTGGTAGACTTGTTAGTCCAATATGTAACGCCGTCTAATGTTACACTCTCATGACCCAGCTGTCCAATTTTTATACCCTTAATTGCCACAACATCAGTCCATTGATTAACGGCAGAACAATAAATCTTGAATTTGCATGGACATCTTCCTGGTTGTTCTTTCCAGATTTGAATAACTCGGAAATGGACTGAATGACTTAGAAAGCCAAAAGCATATGCAAATATCACAAAATTTGTGTGATCCATGAATGGATCCTGAATGATTCTGTACCTGCCAATGGTTGGATTCCAAAAATAAATCAAGCTATCTCCTCATACTAAGGAGAATCTAAAGCATATCACACCACTGCTAACACCAACAACCTCATACCATGTTGGTCTAGCTATTCTGAAGAATGGATTGGGAGATGGAAGATCTGTTCCATCTGTTACACTAACCTAGTGTAGACGATCGTGAGAATCTCCGATGTATGGATATTGATAATGTAGTAAGACAGCATAAAAACATTCACCCAAAGTTAGATGATAATTTACCAGAAAATCAGGTGATTGTAAATAAGTGTTCCAATACTTTGACAGACATCTACATACTCCGACTGTTTTCATATCTACTCTTTTTGTAATGTCTTCCAGTATATCTTGTAGGAGGGTAGGCAGTTGATGGATTTGATGATGAGGTTGCTCCATTTTTACTCTTCGTGCTGCAATTTGAACGTTTGAACTTCCTGCTGTTGTGAAGTAGAATGAACCTCTGCGGTGTGCTAGTGGAGTTGAGAGAAGAAGCACCGGCAGATGTTATTTGATAAGGCAGTTTGGTAAAACCGAATCACCATGCAACTGAAGCGTTTGTAAAAGTTCCTTTATATAGGTTAATGCAGAGTTAATATTTTTCAACAACCAAACTAAATACATTAATGGCCACCATCTTCGCCTTTCGTGTAGCATTAAATTCCTTCATCCTTTGCCACGACTGGATTTATTACACTATTAAGTGACCACAACTAATAAGCTGCGGTGCCCTCCTACATTCTCTATGCCGAATAAATTGCAAACAAAGAATAATTACAAATGTCAATAATATATATTACCTGATAAATTTATTTAAGTCATTGCAAACTATTGGTTATTTAAAGGATTTGAGAGTAAATAATAGTAAATCTCTTTGATTAACTGAATGTCAAACTGAGAGTTTGTGTCTTTAATAACATTAGGTTGGACAGTTTGTTCTCAAATTACAAATTGCTTAAAAGTCTTATAAGTGAAAACTATATTCACGGTGGTAAACAAATTTGGTTTGATTTCACTGTTTAATTTATCCAATGAAGAAAAATAAAGTTGATTGAGAAGTGGGATTAGAACAAAACCAAAATAAAAGACGCACCTGGATATACAATGTAAATTATTTGATCATGATCCGCTGATGACAAAATATGCATAATCTGAGCTGATATATTAGCATAAATCCAAGTTATTTTTTGTGAGCATTAATTTTAAGTCTGGACAGCTGTTTAAGTTCCTATATTCTTTGTTTTAGTCCACAGTGATATTTTTTTCCGTTTCTTCTAAGCGACCATAATAAATCCGCATAACTCATATATGGACCATGCTGACAACGTTAATGAAAACCCCAAACTGAATAAACTACAATGTGCTTCCATTATTTTTTTAGTTTCTAAACAATGGCGGTATGTCTGATTGCAATGCAGGTTGGCGTGATAACACGTAGTTATGATAGGTGCACAGTGAGTTAGATATACTTTTCAGTTGTGCACTGTGTTGGGATAGTTTAGGTGGCCATTAAACCGTGGAAGTAAAGCCTACTTATCTAGGCTGGATATAAAAGGTTTGCATAGTTGCTAGTTTCACCAAATGTAACCTAATCGCCTTGGTATTTGACGTTCACCATAGGTTGTGGACTGATGTGGACTACACCAATTATATTATTATTAGTAAATTTGCAGAGTAAAAACGTATACATGCATATATATATATATATATATAAATATATATTAAAAAACTTGTATGTTGGTTTTATTTCAAAATCCACTACTAATATGTTTTTGTTTAGCACAGATTGTTGGGCCAACATGTGGTCATGTATACATATATATTCTTTTTCACTGATGTTTGTGTATATATATATAATGAGAAAAAGCAACTGAAATAGGTATTTAAAACCATTAAAACGGGCTATTATCACATCAGACGTTGGCAGATTTATATTTCAATGATATATTTATCCTAACTATGAGTAAACATTATTCCTGTTGTTTTAAAAACCTAATGTGAAAATTTCATATTTTTCAATTATTATAATGCGAATGTAGTAAGTATTCATTAGTAAAAAAGAACAACCTATACCTAATAAAGTTAAATCCAATAGTAGCACCTAAACAGTTCAAAAAATCACTGGAACAGTGTTTCAAAAGTTAGTATGGAAATGATTACATGTATTTATTATGCACATAGCACGGGTATAAAAAGCCTCATATATCACTGATTAATCTATATGTTTGATTAAGTCATGTAGCACACAGATTATAGATATATTGTTTTATAGCTTAGGTATGAAGACATGGCGTGTTGGACCATACATTCATCCGCAGGAGGAATAGTGTGGTAGGTGCTTGTAATTTAAATACAAAATTCGGGATGATTCTAAAACGTGACCAATCAATCACATACATTTAATTGTGATATGATGCCACATATACACTATTCCTGACATTGTAGAATACTCCACGGTTTTTTTTGACCAACATGTTGGGTAGTGTAGTGCAGTGTCCGTATACAATTACATGATTTTCACGGGTTGCAGTGGGATAGTTAATGGGACATTTGCACAATAAAATATATGTGCAGATAAGCTAATACCTTTATCAAACAGTCCTATATGGTTTGTTTCATACAACCGTGCAACTCAAATTTTACTCATGTGTGTGTGTGTCTATATATATATATATATAATGAGAAAAAGCATCTAAAATAACCATTAAAAATTATTAAAATGGTCTATTATCACATCAGACATTGGCCAATTTATATTTCAATGATATATTTATCCTAACTATGAGTAAACATTATTCCTGTTGTCAATATGGCCTAATGTTAAAATTTCATATTTTTCAATTACTATAATGCGAATGTAGTACGTATTCATCAGTAAAAAAGAACAACCTATACCTAATAAAGTAAAATCCAATAGTAGCACCTAAACAGTTCAAAATCACTGGAACCGTGTTTCAGGGTTTAGTATGGAAATGATTACATGTATTTATTGTGCAGATAGCACGGGTATAAAAATCCTCATATATCACCTATTGATCTATATGTTTGATTAAGTCATGTAGCATACAGATTATAGATATATTGGTTTATATCTGCAGTATGAAGACATGGCGTGTTGGACCATACATTCATCTGCAGGAGGAACAGTATGGTAGGTGCTTGTAATTTAGACACAAAATTCGGGATGATTCTAAATCCTAACATTTCAATCACATACATTTAATTGTGATATGATGCCATAGATACACTATTCGTGACATTGTAAAATACCCTACATCTGAACTTGAGCAACATGTTAGGTAGTGTAGTGCAGTGGAACTATACAATTACACGATTTTCACGGGTTATGTAGTGTAACACTGCAGAACGTAATTTTTCTTACACTGGAGGTATAACAAATGAAAAAAAAAAGACACAAACAAAAAATATATGGTTGCCATGGCCGGAAACACTTTTTCAACTACAGAAATTGGTTGTGACATTGGAGGTAAGAGTCCCACAGGTCAGCATCCCCAACATATAATATCATCCACCAAAAAATCATATGGGGATACATATTTCCTTCTAACAGGACATGTATANAACCAATGTGCCAATTTTGCAGTAAAACAGACAGGCTTTCATTAACTCAATTCATTTACTTAAAATAAAGTGGAAAACTGAAGAGAGAAACAAACCGCATATGAAGTAAAAACCCTAACATAACGCTTGAATTAATAATATTGACATAGCACACATTCATAACCATTCCAACACATGTAGCTCTAAACATACTGGATGGCAATATTAGTACAAAATGTTAATAAAGCATTACATCTGTACCCTGCAACACTAAGAAACAAAAAATGGACTTCCAGTCTAAATTTGGGGTAAAGATACGTCATGCTTTCATGCGCACTTTTATAATGACTCCAACATAGCAACGAGAACAGTCTAGAACGACCTAGATCTCTTCTTGGCAAAGCCTTGTGCATCTTTAGATGACGAACACTGAAAGGGGGACTCATTGGTAGGATCGATGCAACTCTCCTTTTCCCGCTTAATATGGCGTCGTTTTGCTGGTGTTAATAGTAATGACAGTGTTTCGGAGTCATCAACAAATTCCTACAAAGGGATTGCAGAACAATGAGAAATTTAAATAACATTTAACAAACTAAATTACAAAAATTCTCAAATGTAATGTTGAAGTTCCCATAATAGGACAGATAAGACTTGGAATTTGCCAAAAAATCCACTCTACTACATACCCGATTAGCCCCATCAGAATCACCACCGTCAAGATGCACACTACCGACTTGAGTAACGTTATCGTCAACATCCTACCAACCATAGGGATATCATCCTACTCAATGTATTTATATGTATTCAATTGAGAATACACGAAAAAAATAGTGGAATTATAAAGTTTAAAATATAATAAAAATTGTGTTTAACTTACAGCTACATCCGACGTGTGTTGGATGGTTGACAAACCCTCAATCAACCCTTCATCTTGACAAATCCTCAGCACATTGTAGGTGAAGTCGTGGCCGTTGAAGTTCGTAGCCTTGACGTTGATCTTAAATAAAACTTTAACATCCAACAACAAATCTAATATGATAGGATAGGCATCACTGGTATCAACCTATCATGGAAAAAAAAAATAAAGCAACCAAAATAAGACATAGGACATCTATGTAAAGTTATGTATATTCATCATGAGAGTGGTAAATATTCTCACATATGATCCCTTGACCTCGACAGCCGTTCGTCCAACCAACTGAACAGCCTCCTTATCCCACAAAATACAATTTAAACATCCAGTATTGTCAGACACGATCAGTTAAAGCTTATACCTGCATAAGAGACAATGCCCTATAAGTTTTGGTATAATATGACATGGTTTTTTAACGATCAATTAAATGGACATGATCCACAATCCACACCTAAGCTGGGCATTTGCCTCATTTTTTTGACAGGCTTTACAGTAGAACATAGTCCCCACTGGTTCAACCTTCTTCCGGCACCTACGACACGATCGATAGTACCAGTCGTCCGGGCCAGCATCGATTGATAAAATTGTGCAAACCACCCAGTAAACACCCTCCTAAACAATACAATGACAACATGTAACCCTGACTCAATGCATTCGAAATGATAGTAAAAAATGCACGTGACATGTTCTAATGTGACACTATGTTATTTCACATTATTAAGGTGACATACTTCTTCACAATTGAGGACTTCTTCTACGGTCTTCACTGAAACCAACCCACGATTAATTTCTTCAGCAGCAGACGGGAATGACTGGGAGGAAATTTGACTTATCCTTTGAGACGAAGATTGGCTAGATTCGCACAACCTGGATTTATTAATGTAAAATAAACATGTGTCACTGACTTAAAAACTCACAGAAATATAGGTTGTTATATTAATGTTGGCAAAAATAATGCCAATGGTTACTTCAACCTTTGCTTAAAGGAGCCGAGATCTGGAATTTGTGGATTGACCACTATCTTAGAAGCAAGAAAACTACTTTGGATGTTCACTTTCGCTGCATCGCAGAATAGCAAAGAATGGTGAGGAAATCAGAACCAAACATAAATAAATCATCAACCGCATACACTTGCTGACGTTACCCATGAATTTATTCTTTTTGAACATCTGGAGCACCACGATCAGTGGTTCTGTTTGATCATATTCAAGCAGTTGATTAAGCTCACCAACTAAATCTCCAAAAATGGTGCAACCTGTAACAACCCGACTTTTTCCTTCGAATTAAAATGTTATTTAAGGAAAAATTAAAAATATAATAATAAGGAAATTGTGAGATAAAAGGAACTAAAATTCAAATATTAATTTTATTTCTGTAATATTAGTTAAAAATAATTTTTGACGATCTCGTGACGTCCGAAATAATTTTTGACGATCTCGTGACGTCCGGTGACGTTCGGGTCGAAATTAGGGTTTTATTGTGATTTCCTTATGACTCACAGGAGTCTGTAAAATAAATGAATATGAAATTAAATGTAAGAACATTTCATCTAAGATTTTAATATTAACTAGGAGAATTAATAGGTCACAACGGTATGCCCGGAATATTTTTAGGATATCCGGACATAAATAATTAATGAACAAACATAACCTAAAATACACTAAGGGCAAAATAGAAAATATACATGGCCAATGGACCAAGAAAAGCCCACGGCATCCTTCCCCCATGAGCCATCCGAAAATATACTTACACATATGTACCAAAGTCTTTCATTTTTATCTTCCAAAGTTTCCAAGACTTATGCTTCCAAAATCCACCAAGTTTAATCATCAAAGCTTAACTATTCTCCTTTGCTTTTCATCATCATCAATCACTCTCAACATCATCAAGGGAGCAAGCTAGTATCAAGGCTAGAAAGCTTCTTCAAGTGGAATCCAAGGTTCCAAACCCTAAACTCCATAATCTAGGGTTTATGCTTTCTTGACAAAGAAAAGTTCAAGCAAGCCATCAAGCTTCAAGCTCATCATCATAATTCATTCTTAAGTCCCTAAGGAAGGCAAAGCAAGCATAGTTGGTAAGTTTCATCACTTGGTGAAGAACCAAGCTTCCATGGCCATATTTACCCTAATTATGTCAAGTTTT
>QANU01041584.1:9614-94977 GCA_003254905.1 Nissolia schottii
TGTTTCTCTTGATTATCCATTGGTGCTACATAGTATGATTAAGGTAAATGAATGGGAGCTATTTTGGACATATTAATAGGAAGTTGAGAAGTGTCTATCACACATGCTTTTGTTCCTTATAAATTCACAAAAATAAAAGCACTAATGCTATTTGATATATATTATTGCTGATGTTGCAATATAAAAAACATGTGTTTCTTTTTCTTTTGTCATGAAAATAATGTAGTTCAGTTCGTTAACAATTATAGAAAATAATTATTATTTGTAAATTATATAAAATATATTTTATATATAAATAAGAGACATGAGTACATAAACTAACCTGTACTATATTAGTGAGTTAAAAATGTGGAATCCAACAATATAAAGTTTTTCTATGAGGCTATGGAAAGTGCCTAACAAGACAGAACTTTTTTCTATGGAGATGATTTTTCTCAATGAGAAGGTAACTTCTAAGTTTTATTCTATGGTGCTTTGTTGCTAACACATATTTTTCTATGGTGCTTTCTCGATGATTTTTCAGGGGACCGTATCCACACAATAGTGCCAAAAAATTTGGTGGACCATTTCAGCTCTACGTACTTTGACTGAAGAGAATTTTTATGCCGTCCAAAACTTTATAGTTGGTGCAAATAGTAATAAGGTGAAGACAGTACATCACCGGTACAAACTCACATTCCTCAGGCGTACAACTGTGAGGTTGCTCGATGGCGTTCCTTTTGTTGCAGTGCCGTTCAACTTCAAAAATATTACTAACATCATGAATGAAGAGGACGTTAGTGATACTAAATTGTTTGGTGTGTCATGTAACTTAACAAAGCTTTAATCTCATTTTTATTACTATTTCATTGCATTATCATTCAATTTGCTACGTCCCATTTTATCGACATACATTTGAGAGTTTTTCAAAAAAAAATTTATCTTTTTTCGCATATACAATCACATTTTATTTTGTAGTCCTATACTACATAAAAATTAAATGTTTTGGGTGAGATTGTTGGTAAAGAAGAACCAAAACAGATGCTTACACAAATAGGTGACACAACCCAGCATTTGGTAGTTTATATTAAAGACACTGAGTAAGTCGATTTTATTTTGTATTCACTTGATGTAGATATTTGATGAGATTTTCGGTTACATGTTAATGTAAAACTAAATATACTCTATAGTCTGGTTGTGGCTCCACAAAAAGTTTACTTGTTCAACTTGTCGTCATGCCGCGATATAGTGGGCGACAGCCGCGGCTGATGATGTGTCGCCTGGTTAAAGAGATGAAGCCCCCACGATGAAGTAGCTGATGGCGGCACGATGCGGCCACGGGCGAAAGCTACAAAGCTACATGACAAAGACCCAGTCGCTTCGTGTCCGGCATTGGCATATTAAATTGACAACGGTGGGGGTCTCACACAGACGGATGAGCAAGCACAGCGGCGGCGGTGCGGACTACGAGACTCTATTTTAGGGTTCAGGGATAATATTATATTTTCATTGAAGGATAATGAAGTCTTTTCCACACATTCTTTAATACATATTACCCTTAACCTACTTCAAGGAGTTAATTTGGGGTGCACACTTAAAGTAATATACATGTAGATACACACCGGATACATAACCTTCTAGGAGTAGGTTGTAGTAGTAATTGATGGACTTCACTAATTTCTATACACTTCGTGTATCTCTTTATATCATTCATATTACATTTGGTATGTTTGTGCAGGATACTTTAGTTGAGCTCCTCTTCTTGTTTAAAGTTCTTTACTAAGTTTATCATTTTTAAAAAACAAGATTATTCGTTTTACAACTTAAGAACTTACATTGAGAAAACAATTTTGCTCCTTGAATTAAGATATGTAAAACAAACGTTTGTGAATATTTATTTTATTGGCAACAAAAATCAAGCGAAACACACCCTTTCATGAGTCTTTGGGCTCCTAATAATTTTCTTCAGTTTTCCTTTATGGTCCAGGAGTTCGGTTCATATATGCATATACATCTTTTTCTTCCGATCCCTTCAAAGTTCAAATGTTCTGACAATTTTTATTTTTGAAATCAAATTTATCTTAAATTCTTTATATTAATTTAGTTCTAATAATTTAAAATTTTCCATTAATTTAGTCAAATTGTCAGATACATTATTAATTCCGTTAAATAAAATTTATATCTCACTAAATTAATGTCAAATTAAAAAAATGGTTGTTCAAAAAGTATCTATCAACAATTTCAAAATCATTAATATGAATATGTGTCTCAACAAAAACTATTACATCCATCAATTCTATAATGCCGAGACTGAACTAATATCAACAATTTTTTCTCAAAATCAAATTGACGTTACAATAAAAACTTAAGATTAAATTGATATTAAAATAAAATGTTAAAAGATTTTTCTATTTACTTTATTTTGGTACATAAATAGCCATTTACTCAAGTTAGAAATTTGGGCAAAACTGAAATAACAAATAAGACATGCTATTGCCTATTGGTTAGTTACGGAAATTAGATAATTAAAAAAAAAAACATCTAGAACCATCCAATTTCTCACTGAGAGCAGAGCTGTTATAATAGAGACACTACAGTGTGAGAGAAAGAACCAGGGAGAAGAGAAATCGAGCTTGCGATTCACGCCAAAGAAGAAGAACGAAAAACGAAAGAAGACGACGAAAATGGTGAACTACATGCTGATGATCACCGCTGAGCTCGAGAACCTCACGAATCTCCAGCCTGAAGGTGGCTGCGACGACCCAGACTTTTCCTACCTCTTCAAGGTTCGTTCCATTTCTTCCCTCCAACGACGTCGTTTTCGTTGTTTTCTGTTTTCTCATGTCTCCTACCACTTCACGGTTCCATTTCTTCGCTCATTTTCTTTCATCCATTTCCATCAACAATTTTTTTTCTCGCTTTCAGTTCATCCGAAACGACATCGTTTTCTGTTTCCTCGTGTTTCCGTTGGTGATGCGAATGTGAAAATTGGCTTCGAAGATCGCCGATGACTAATAATAGCTGTGAAAGTGAATTTCGAACTAGGCGATTCGAATTATATATGGTTTTACTAGTTTCGTGTGGAATTCCTAAGTTTTTTTTAACAAAAATAATTATAATAGCTTATGACTTGTGGTTATTTGTTTTAATGTCTATTGATCTGTTTTTTTTATTATTTGCTTGAATGTGATTTTCTTATCTTGTGATATTTTTTTTTTGGTGTAGCTGAAATGCGGGAGTTGTGGTGAACTCAGCCAGAGAGAAACTTGTGTGTCCTTGAACGAAACCGTTCCTCTCCCTACTGGCAAGGCAACCGCTCATCTCGTTCAGAAGGTGAATCCCTCTCTCTCTCTCTCTCTCTCTTTTTTTGTATCATTCTCATTTTGTTAAACTGTCTTTTTAGATCTTTCAATTGAATAAATGGATCAATTATGCTGGTTTAGGGTTTATAAAATTGAGATTTCATACGTTTATTTATATTTTATGTTTTGTCTCTTCTTGCATTCAGATTTCAGAGAGCTAACCATTAACCAGTTACTTGTAGTTGTAAATCTTAGCTTAATACTGTGAGGGAGAAGAGTATAGCTCAGTAACAGAAATCTGTTGGATTTCTGTTAGGGCTGTTAGGATGAGTAACAAACCATGAATTAAGCACATGTGTAATTACAATTGGTATATATATTGTACAGTGTATGAGAAGAAAGTAAGAGATAAAAATAGAATTCAGTGTTTCACTCTTAGAACTTTACCCTCTCTCTCTCTCTCTCTCTCTCTCTCTCCCCCCCTCATCTCCTTCGTGCTCTGGCCCTCATACCTAACAAATACAACGTCTTCTAGGTTGTACTTGTACAATTTGTCAGTGTTTTCTTTGTATGCATTTGTTCGATTTTATATGTGTTTAAATATGTTAGGGAAATCACAAGGTGACAATATCCAATATATCTTATTCGCGAATTTAGACTGTATAGTGTTATGATTTCCAAATTTCCATCAAATTATTCTTTAATAAGGTAAATGTAGCTTTGATATCTGTACTGTACAGCAATATAATTTAATTTAGCCGCTGATTGAATGAGGGCTGTAATTTAGGTTTTTATTAATGTGACCTTGAAGTTTGTGAGCTTGTTTGCAAGTTACAACCGAGAGGAACTCTATTCATTTAACATGTTTTTCCTTGTGCTTATATTCTTTATCTGATGTAGGATGAAAGATTCAGGTGATGTTATATAATCTGGCTGCATAACTTTAAACAATAGGCAATATTTTTGTACAATGTGGCATTCTTCAATGTGTTTGTATCTGCTGTTAGTTGTTTTGTTAATATCCTTTACTTGGCATGCAGTGCAAATTTTGTGGCAGGGAGGGCACGGTGACGATGATCAAAGGGAGAGGTACACCACTTACCCACTTGCAAAGTCAGTCAGGGAAGTATGCCCCACTGATGATGTTTGACTGCAGGGGCTATGAACCAGTAGATTATGTGTTCACTGGTGGATGGAAAGTTGAGTCGGTGAGTTTCCTTGTTTTTGTTATTTGTTTACAATACTTTTGGCATTATATTTGTGATCTCCTTTTATTGTTCAAATTCAATACTTCAGTGTTGCTAATATGTTAATTTTAGACAAAACCATTAACAAGACCTAGATTTTTTTGGCTTGTCTCTAGATATGGTTTATGACAATGATGAGGTTTGATCTATGCTGCCGTCCACACCTAGTGGAAAAAAACCTCAGTTGTCATTGCTGAATGCTGATATATAATAAACTGCACAATGTAAATAGCTCATACACCTTTCTAACTCTAGGGGAGGAACAGTGAGCATTCTGCTATCACATTTGATCTGAAAACTATATTCTTTCCAGTATACTGGAACCCTTGTAAGATAAGTTTACCTAGGCCCTTATATGAGTTTGATGTGGATAATTTCAGAAGTTTCTACTCGACAGTATGCAGAAATAAAATTAATTATTATATGAGATGATTAAGTTCAAAATCAATTTCATTTCTTAACAATTTGTAAGTCATATTTATGGTGAGATTTATCAGATAATCCCCCCACTGCTCTCATGAAATAAATTTTCATGCAAAAGTTGCACTAGTTGATCATTCCCTGGTGTGTTGACCTCTATCTTTACAGTTTACACCATTAGGTATTAGCTTTATTTGTTTGTGTTTCTTTCATGCACTGAAATATATTTTGTCATCTTGATACCCTCTCACTATTTTTCTTTCACATCCTTTTACATGTGTTATTGCATATTTAACGAGTGTAAAATTTATCAGCCAATTCTGTAATACACCTGATCTTCCATGCTTGCTTTTAACATGCTTGCTTCATATTTTTAACACCGTAAATTTTCTGCATGTTTGTCCCGATTTACTAAATAACGCAATTTGTACTTTTGTAGCTGTCTGGAACCAAGTTTGAAAATGTTGACTTGTCAAGTGGAGAGTATGGTGAATATGATGAGAAGGGAGACTGCCCAGTCATGATATCTGATGTTCGCTCTACTTTTGACGTGGTGAAGTAGTGAGAAGTCTGGTAGGCTGTTTACACATTGTCCTGGTATATAAAACTGATTGGTCTCTTTTGGGTGAGCTTATGAGCTCTGTGGTACATTGTAATTAGGCATGAAATTTGTTGGAACTTTCTAACGTCACGTTAACCCCGGTATATTTCTTGGAGGGGGAAAAACAGCTTCCTGGTTCCATGTGATGATGAAGTACACTTTGCCTTTCATGTTTTGAAATGTGTGTTGATTTAATGTCTTTGTCCAATCTAAAATTACCTTCCTAAGTAGTGGGACACTTATTATACTATACCCGTATTGCGTTAGGTAATGCTTTCGTGGGTAGGAAGCTGTACTGGATAATTTGAGGAGCATGGAATAAATCCAAATACTCCTCTTCTGTGTGAATTCTCTACTCACATATCACCACACACAAATGATGCTGATTTCTTAATGTATGAACAGATAGGAATGACTAATTGATTATAAATTGGTTTATTCTAAGAAAAGCTGAACATCTATATTGTCTTGGTGGCTCTGCCCAGTACACACCTCATGAAATCCAGTCCTGCCTGATCGAACTGTAAATATCTAATATTTCATTCAAATCTTAATCTTTGATCACGCGGTGCATGGGCGTAATGCGGTGCACTGCTGTTTCTGCCTTGTCTTGCTATTTTGACAACTAGGCAATCTGTTCTTCTCCCATTATTTTCCCCTCCTTCCTCGTCTTTCCATTTCCATTTATTTGAGCACAGGTACAATTATTTGTATTTTTTTTTTGTCAACTTACACTTAAAGTATTCAGCTTCCAAGTTTTGTTTTATTTCCCATTTTTTATTTGTCTCGGACCCATGTTCCCCATTACTCCCTTCTTCATCATCTATTCCATGTACACTCGTATAAAATGCAAAATGAACTGCATATGCCTGATTTTGGATGTGCTGCTCCCTACTACTGGAAGGATGGTATGCATGTCAATTGTCATGCATCCATTCAACCTTTGGAAAAAACTTTGCTCCCAACGTGTGAGGGAGGATTTACTTCTAGGTGTGTCGTGCTCCCAAAGTGTGTCTATACTCCACTCTGTCCCTTATTCTTGGGTCACAGCACGCCTAGAGGTAAAAACTGAAGAAAAATTGTAATTCAAGTAGATGAATAGAAAGGTCTTAATTCAGGGAGATGAACGGGAAGGTCTTAGCAAAGAAAATCGAGAAACTGAATAAGAGACGAGACGTACTTTGTGCGTATTGCTCTGTTACAGTGTGTGTGTTTTTCTTTCTTCAATGCATCTGAGATAAAATATTATGGAATGATTAATCTTTCTTACGTAACGAGCTTGATCATTACTATTCTTTATACAATTATGCAACATATATAGATTTGTGTAGGGATGGGTTGAGGAGGATTGAGCTTTATGTAGAATAGAGAGAAAAAAAAGGGTCTCATCCTCAACGCATTCAGCAACCAACCCAAAGTAATTCGTCGTTATCATTCCTTTTTAAGCGTCGGAAATCGTAAACTTCAAATTGGTTTATCTTAAATTTTGCGTCAAACAAATTGATCTATTAGAAAAGAAAATGTTATCTCTACTAATTCCAATTGATACACTAGGTTGGTTCCGTGGGTGATAAACAATTCAAATTGGCCTTTGATTTAAAAAATAAGACAAATTGATCTTAATTTTTGTTTTCTATTAGGATTAATTTCTATTTGTAATTTTTCATAAATTAGTTTGCCTTATTTTTACTTTTATTGAATTAATTTGAACTCTTTATTAACCGAGAGACTAATTTTTATTGGGTTAAATTTTGGTAAGTACTTATTTCTCTATTTCATTTCTATATGGACAAATTTAACCGGCCTAACAATTAAAAGGGGTCAATTTGGGAGGGTTTTACTGAAAATAATTAACGATATGTAACTAAGAAGTTCATGGCTTATTGTACAACACTTGGAAGATTTTTTTATTTTTATTTTTATAGTGAGGACCTCTATTTTTAATTAAAAGTGTATCTTTTTTTTTATCCATAGTTAACTGTTTGTTTTTAATACTAGTTTTTTTTTTCATATACTCAATAAATGAAAGTAGTGGAGGAGAGAGGATATTACATGAGAGATAAAAAATGAAAATGGGGATATTAACAAGGGTAATCTTATTTAATATCATTAAATTTTTTTAATTTTGAAATTTTTAGTTCATTTTCTTAATACATGATGTACAATTGAAATTGGACAATTATTTAAAAATGAAGTTAGTACCACTCTATCAATAAAAAGTGTTTCATGGTTGTTCTCGTTATTTTAAAAGTCACAATCATATGATGTGATGATGATGTAAAATAGAATTCATGCTACCGATTCATTAGAATTAATCTCATTATATATAATGAAATATGAAATGATTTTCATACACTTATTAAATGATAAACTAAAGTTGAAATGACGATTAATGTAATTGAGTGTGATGAATATTCTTATAAGTGTGGAATAATTGAGACCTTATTCAAGGTTTAGTGTTTTCCCCTTCTTGGTTTCTTAAAATGTGGACTAAACTATTAAATCAATTCTTGCAGCTGGCATCTAATTTTAAATTCTTTCTTGATGTTTGAAAATCTCTCCCAAGTCTCTAGAGTTGCCAAAATTCAATTAAGTTAGTCCATATGAAGAATTATGTTGTCGATAAGTATGGAAAGTACTTTGTCAATGTTGAGCAAAGCATATCCACTTTAGTAATCTCCCAGCTTCACAAGGAGATTAGTTATAGTCGATTGCGGTCACCTCTAGTGTTTCTTCAAATCTAGGTCGAGTGATTTGTGGTGCAGTTCTGTGGGATTCCTTGGGAAGGTAGGTGGGTGGAATTATGAAGCAAGTTCCTGTTTTTGTGATGACTCTGGTTGAGCTTATGGATCACTATTTGGGTTTGGAATTTGTGTGGGGGAAAGATTTTCAAAATCTGATTGTAGAGTTGGATTGTCATTTGATCCGAAGCAGTTGGGTTGGTGGTTAATATCGTATGAGGTCTCCCCTTCTTGCGTCAACGCTTAAGGGGAGTCAACTTCTCATCAAATGAAATTAGGTCACACATGTTCTCCGCACAACGAATGTGTGTGTTAATCAACCAGCCTGAATTGTTGTGGGGGGAGTTGGGAGAGCATTTAAGTGGGTTTAGCCACCTCAAGAGTTAATTAGCCTTTTGCATGATGAATTGATGATGCTGTGTGTTGTGAGGTTAGCTCAAGTCTTTTGATTTTTATTTTCGTTTATAAAAAAAAACGTGTAATTCTTCCCGCTACTTTTTTATTTTTATTTTTTTCATTTCTTTCTTTGTTCCAAGAGCAGGGACAGCAAAACCCAGTTGCCAAGTCTTTTAACTTCCCCACGGAAAAACAATCATGGGTAACCATGAGCTGCCAGAGGAAGAGGAATACCAAAAGGGGGCACATTTTCTTTTGTAGTAGTACCTTCACCCTTCTCAACAAAGATGAAACTTGTTCCACCCTCTCACTATTCCTCCTCCCCTGACCTTCACCATTCTCAAACTCTTCAATATCTCCTTCACTCTCCAACCTCCCCTTACTCCAAATCTCACCTCCTTTCTTTCTTCTACCTTCTTCCTATATAGAGTGTTATCTCCCTCTCTTTCGTAACCCGAATCACACTTTTCAACCCCCTCCACTCCTCATTCCTCAATCGATGGCTTCCTCCGTTGACTCATCGTCCCGCTCGAGCAGCGATACGCAAGGCCCGCCCGGGGAGGAGGGCGATTCCGCCGACGCCGTCGCCGCCGTGCCTCGACAGAACCTCCCGCGGGTCCTCGATTACGACACGCTCCGCTGCCTCCCTCAGCCGCGCGCCGAAGTCGCCGGGACTCGCAACAAGTTCATGGAACCAATCCTCCCAAATTCCAACCCTCCGCCGCCGTCCTCAGACGAAAACCTCTTCCGATTGGAACCAATTTCAAAACCTAAACCAGACGAAACCCTCCTCCGCCGTTTCGAACCGCCGGAGGACCCGTCCTTCAGCCTGGGCTCCTCGCTCCTCCGCACCCGCCTCAAGAAGCAGGAATTCCCGCCGAGCACGCTCAGCTTCGTCACTCGCAACTGCTCAACCCACGGTTGGAAGCAGTGGGTCGAGGATTTCTTCGATCGCGGCGGCAAACCGCTCCGAGTCCTAGAAAGAGTGGGAATCAAGGACGCCGTCTGGATATCGTCGCGGTTGCAGACGCGGCGGCACTCGGAGGACTTGGAATTCCTGGCCCAGCGGTGGAGCAGTCTCACCCACACCTTCGTAACCGCCTGGGGCGAGTTCACCCCTACATTGGAGGACGTCTATGTTCTGCTGAAGCTTCCCTGTTTCGGCACCGCTGACATTCTCCACGGCGAGGTTCCGGCTGCGGTGGCGAGGATCGCGGACCGGTTGAAATCGGCGGCGACGGACAGCGCCTATTACACCAACAGGCTCACCAAGAAGCGGTCCACCAGGTCTAACAAGCAGACGTACGCCTGCTGGGTTCGCTATTTCTTCGGTGTCGTCAAGTTTCGTAACAAGGACACCGAGGAGGAAGGGTGGGTGGTTGAGGCTGACCTTCATTATGATAAGGGCTTGGAGCTCCCGGCATTGATCGCCTTCTGGCTAGACCGGTACGTCTTCCCTGGGCCGTCTAGTGAGTCGGTTAGTCCCGGTGTGTTTGTTTTAGCTGCTATGCTTTCTCAAGGTATGCGCCTTCCTTTGGCCCCTATGTACTTGGGTGGATTGTATGGCCGTCTGGATCAAGTTCAGCAGCAGTTTAAGATCTCAAATGGCAGGTAGGTTAAGTGCACTGCGAAAAATGAATCTCTTGTATCCTTTGTTATGTCTTCTGATATTTTTGTCTTAAATGGTTTGATTGTTTTTCTAAATGCCAGGTTTGGAGTGAATAACTATGCGGATATCAACTTCCTCTCCCTGTTTTTATTTGAGCGCTTCAAATACTATGCTCCACCACGCACATTGCCGCGCGGGCACACAGAGGGTGATACAACCTATGAAGCTCCGCGCGCTTGGGCTTGGCTCGGATCGAAGGAAATCGGGGCTGTGGCGCAGTGCTCTTTGGCTAACGTGATTGATAAGGAATCCTACTTCTGCTTCCGTCCTTATATCGTGGATAGTAGTGTGGATAGTCGTCAGGTGGGCTTTGAGAGGCGCTCTCGCATCTATGGATTTTGCTCGGCTGAACGGAATGACCAAGCAAATCTGTATGAGGATGTACACGACTTCTGGCATCTTTGTTGCCGCGTAGGGACCTTGGTAGGGTATGTTGTCACGGATTGTTTAGGGGGACCTGGTGGGGCTACTTTTCCTACTTTGTATCGTCCGGACCGTGTTGTCCGTCAATTAGGTTGGGATCAGATGCCCACTACCACTGACATGGGTGTGATTACAGTTAAGGAGGCTTACTCAGAGTTCCTTCTGTTAGATCCTGGCAAGGGTGATCTGGCTTGTACGTCTCTTATTCCTAGGACAGAGTATGAGCCCGGTGTCTCCTCGGCATGGTTAACTTATCATGCCTCCTTGATAAGGTCGTTGAGGAATGCTGAGCAGAACAGGAAGAAGATCCCTTCAATTGTTGGGATAGGAACCCCTCTTAGCATAGTTTATAATGACCCTTATTATTCAGTATCGACCAGTTCCAAGGGCAAGAGATCTGCCCAAGAGGTTCCTAGAGGGGATTCCAAGAGGATACAAATCAAGTTTACCATACGTGATGCCAAGACCACTCCTGCAAAGAGGGTGGCTGCAAATATATCGGATGAGGCAAGTAGAGGTCAAGAAGCTCCACCCCCTTCTTCAATACGCGCTCCTTCAACTCGGACTCATGTAGACCCTGGTTTGAAGATTGTGAGGCAAGTTTCGCCGCCTAGCACCTCGTCAGCATCAGATAAGGGGGCCCAAGGCTCTTCTCACCCTTCTCCTTCTTTTGAGGATGCTTCTCGGGATGTTGATACCTCGGTTCCACCACAGATAATCCACCCAAGTACTACTTCAGTACCCACCAAGCCAACTCCTCGCATGTCTGTCGCTTGTCTATCCCGTCTACTCGTCCAGGCTAGAGGGGATTCGAATTTACCGTTGGAGGTTTTCCCATCTCAACAAGCTCATGATGGTATCGCATCAAAGGGAGGATTGGAGCACCTTGTATCTTCTGAGGCCAAAAAACACCAAGAGGGAGAGTTCCATAGAGATATGGGTGTTCATAATGAGGAACACCTTGAGGCCAGGCCATATGATGAGACAAATGCAAACAAAGAGAAGTGTCGTAAGAGAAGTTCTGTTGATGGTGAAGCTCATCGTGGAGGAGAGGAGCACATTGTTCCTTCTACTGATGATGTGGATTCTGTGGAGCTTCCTTGTGAGGGTGGGGTGACTCATGTAGAGGAACATCCTCAAGGTATGTGTTAAATGGTTTGTTGATGAATTTTTATTTTTATTTTTACCTAAGTATTCACAATTGTGCATTCCTATATTTGTGACAGGGGATACCATTTCTCCACTGGTACACCCTGATGTTGAGAAGGAGTTGAGTTCTCTTTCTTTGCCAACCGACAGCATTGCCATGCTGGGGCCCTTTTTGACTGCTCATCCAGCTATGCGTCTCACCACCCGTCGCGTGTTCCGCTGCATGGCCTACGAGTGCCTCTCCCAATTCCTACACTTTGCTGGGACCCATTCTTTGTCAGCACTCGTCAGTGACAAGCAGGGAGATTATATAGATTTCATGGAGGCACTGGCTCGTTTCCCTTTTGACTCCACCTGGCTAGCTGATATGAGAGCGCGGGTGACTGCACCTTCCCTTGCTTCCTCTCAGCGTGCCTTGGAGCAGGTTCTTTCCAACAAGGAACGTGTTTCAGTGAAGATCAGTAGGCTTGAGTCTGAAATGAAGACCTTGAAGTCAGAGATGGAGAGTTTGGAGGAGCAGGAGGCTCATATTCGTTCTCTGTTGGATGCTCCCCTCCTTAAGTTATAGATGGATAGGCCTCTTACTTGGTTTGTGCCCTCTCCCTCTCACTTGTGATACTTGTTCATAAATAAAGACTTAGATGATATTGATATTTTGGTTGGCCTTCTCAATGCATGCTTTTTCTCTTGTACTTTTGTCTGATAAATTTACCTAGGAATTCAAAACTTATGAATTTGATGTGACTAGTTTTATAATTTTCTACTCCACAGTCTGCAGAAATGAAACTAGTAATTATACTAGATGATTAGGTTCAAAATCAATTTCACTTTTATCAAATTGTAAGTCCAATTTATGGTCAGATAATCCTTTCTCTGCTCTCTTGAATTAATTTTTCATGCAAAAGCTGTACTAGTTGATCATTTCCTGGTGTGGAGAGACCTCTGTCTTTACACCCTTATGTATTTGCTTTCTGTTTCCATGTTTCTTTCATGCACTGAAAATTTATTTTTATCATATACCTTCTTTCTATTTTTTTCTCCACATCTTTTTACCTATGTTATTTCTTATTTGATGTGTGATGTGTGCAAGGATCATCAACTAATTCTGTAATTTCCTCACCTGATTTTCAATGTTTGCTTTTGACATGCTTGCTTCGAATTTTTATGACATCATAGTTTTTCTGCATGTTTGTCCCAATCTTTGAATGATGGAGTGTGTGTTGAATATGATGAGAAGGTAAGTGCTGTTCTACATTTGATGTGAAGTAGAGAGAGGTCTAGTATGCTGTTTGCATATTTTCTTGGTATACAAAACCGACTGTTATTTTTGGATAAGCTTACGAACTCTGTAGTACATTGTAATTAGGCACAAAAAGTTATGGGAATTTTCTAACTTCACATGTTAAAAACCTTGGAATATATCTTGGAGGTGGAAAAACAGCTTTCTAGTTCCAAAGTGATGGATGATGAAGTCCACTTTGCATTTCATGTTTTGAAATGTGGTGGTTGTTTTGATGTCTTTGTCAAATCTAAATTACCTTCCCAAGGACTGATACACCTCTTCTATACTATGTCCGTATTCCGTTCGATGATGCAAACATATCTGCATGCCCCAAATGTCACATCTTTGTGCTTTGGTGTGCTTAAGTGATGGTTTGAAGACAAATTGCTTCTCTCCAAGAGTGTTCGATACCCGCCATCCGCATCTGCAGGTCAGCTTAGTGGGGGGTGGAAGCTGTGTTGGATAACTTCAGGAGCATGGAATGCACCCCAAATGCTCCTCTTTTGTGTAAACTCTGCATTCACATATTACCACACATTAAAGATGCCAGTTTCTTTCTTTGTTTATCAAAAAATTTGAATGGCTCCGTAGCAGATATTGCCATATTGGTTTATTCCACTAACAGCTGAACATCCACATTGTCTTGCTCTCGACTTTAGACAACTAGGTATTCTTCTATTCTCTCATTATCCCCCCTCCCCTCTTTTCTCATCTATTCTGGTTCCATTTGTTTGATCATGCACAATTATTTGTATTTTTTGGTCACCCTATACTTAAATTCAACTCCCAAATTTCGTCTTGTTGCACTTTTGTTTTTGTCTTGGGTCCATGTTTTTCCTTATTGAAAACCCCATCCCCTCTCCTCAATCATCTATTCCATGCACAATATTATCGATCTAGCTCACCTTTTCAACCAACTTACGGCTCAAAATTATTAGTAACTAGATTTATTTAGACTCCCGCGAGGTGCGGATAAAGAAGTTTAGTACTTAGTAGATCTTATTTTAGTAAGGTAAAATTTAATAAGTTAATGTGCTAATATCAGTACGTGTCAATCTTTTAACAATATGAATATCAATATTTTCATATGAAATTATTTATTTTTAGTTTCAATATTATTTTAAAACTTTAATCTTTTTAAGTTTGATAAAATGAAAATTACATATTCATATTTACATTCAAACTTTTTATAAATCTCGACGGACTAAATAAAATTGTGATGTATTATATTATTATTATTATTTTATAGAAATTATAGATACACTGCATATCATACTTCTAAAGAAAGTATAAATCAAAAGGAGAAGGAAAAAAAATTAAGCTATCCTTGTACAAAGCAAAAAAACGATGTCACTAGTTTATGATATATATATATACACACACACATATATAAAATACTTCAATATTTAAAAAATTAAGATATAAATCACCCCTAAATTAGATCTTCTTGCTATTAGTAAAATTGAAAATACCAAACAAATAGATGACGTGTTGTAAAATTCTTATAAGTTGTGTGTTATTTATTTTTTAAGAATTTAAGTAGATATAATATTAAAGGAAAAATAACAAAAGGATAACGTATGTATTTTCACAAATATAACAAGAGAAACGAAATAAAAATTCACATCATAATAATATAAGATAGCATTGAAGAAAACCGACAAGCAGCCATATTTATGTAGCCAGCTTTCACACAAACTGAAAATAAAAATAAATTGTAATTGGTTGTTAATTGTCCTATTGGTATTACCATACAGCATTGCTAGTCACGAATATTTAAGTCAGCGGTTCTTGTAGATATATAAAGGCCAAAGATTATAAGGACTTAAGGAGTAAATCATCAAAATCGTATAAATATCGTACTTAGACAACATTAATAAAATTTGTCCTTAAAATATAAAAATTATTAAATTTATTTTTAAAATTGTTAAAAATTAATCAAATTAGTCATTGAAATAGATTAATTTAATTGGCATTAAATGATTAATTTAATTGACTTTTTTGACGTTGGGGATGAATATAATGATTTCCATGCTTTTGGGACAAATTTGATAGGTGATGGCAACATTGGAGATCATTTTAATGGTTTACTCTATCTTTATTTTGTAATTGCAACTTCAAAGATGGGACATAAAGCAATCCTGCAGTTGCTATAATCACATCTAATTTGGGGGTACCAAATGTTATAGGAAAATGTTATTTGTATTCATTTACATTAGATGTCGCCTTAAAACACATATATTCATTATTAGAAGAGATTTCTTTGAGCTATGTACTTTAGTAAAATCTCATTTATTCAATGGTGGATATATATGTATTGGTACAGTGTTTCAAACGACTATAAATAATATAATTCAATGCTATAATAACGCGAATGCATTTTTATTATTAATTTTGTGGGTCTCATAAGTAGTCGTATTTTATTCCTAATCATTGATAAAAATTAACACAATTAAGATAAAAATTAACACATGGCTAAACGTGCCGTATTCACAAATCAGATGAATTTTGTTAAGAGAATGGTTCATATTTAAGTGATTGACAATACTCGAATAAAATTGCCTTCAATACAAAAATACATGTGAAAAAAAAAATGTTTTAGCCTCTAAAGTGTTGAATTAAAACGATTTTTTTAAAAGATAAAATGATGCCATTTTGAGTACTAAATAGTCATGTTAGCATGGTCGTTGGTGGATTAATTATTGGACTAATAAAGGGTTAATTTGATTAACGATTTATAAATAAAAGATTAAATAGATATAATTGGACGATCAAAAATGTATTTTAGTAAAAAACAAAAACCAGCTATTATTAAATGTGTATAATATTGTTTAAAATTAATATCACTAAAAGTTTGTTGTTAGATTTGTACGGGTATAATAAACTGAAGAACAGAATACATAATCTAGTAACCAACAGAGTTAACCAACCGAAAGAACTAGTACTAGATTTTGTATAGAACAAAGTTTTTATTATTATTTATTTAAGGAAAGGAGTACGTTCATTTTAATTTAACCGTCTATTTTTTGACAAGCACAAAAATTAACATAAAAATATACATGTTAAATTAACCAAAATTAACAATTATGTCTAAAGTTTTAAATATATTTAAAAGATAAAATGGACAAATAAAATGAATCTGAGAGAATATTGTTTTATAAGTGTGAGAGACATTAATTCAGATAGAGCCTTATACATTACAGGTTAATCTCCTTTTAACTAAGTATGTTCATCAGAATTGGACTTATGTTCGCTAAACATCGTGGAAAAATCGATAAATGGAACACAAAAAAATATAGGAGAAAGATAGATAATAGAGAAATAATAATTGTATTATCTGAGAGTTGTTGTGTTTCTTTACATCGGAGGCTAAACCTATTTATAGGCTGAAGACTCAACGGTTAAAACACAACGGGCAAAAATAAATTATAATCAATTTAAAAATTTATAATTAAATCAAATCAATCAAATCAAATCATTTATAATCATAAATTATTCTTAACACCCTCCCTCAAGTTAAAGCTCCCCGAGCTTTAAACTTGTCATAGTTTAACGGAGAGCTGAGTGGAGCGGAATCAACAAAATGGAGGCAACAAAAGCTGGGCAGAACCAGCGAAGACAACAGTGGCCTAGCGGAACTAGCAAAGGCAACAGTGGCTGGGCGGAACCAGCAAAGGCAACAATGGAGACAACATCAGGAGTTGGGCGGAACCAACAAAGGCAACATCGAGAGCTAGACGGAACTAGCAAAGGCAACAACGATAGGCAACAATCGAGACTACACGGAGACAAATTAAATCAACATCAAGATTATGTGGAGGCGGTTAAGAGAAAAATTGGCGGAAGCGGGAATATGGGTTCAAGGTGGGAACCATGGCTCTAATACCATGTTAAACATTGTGGAAAAATCGATAAATGGGACACCAAAAAATATAGGAGAAAGATAAATAACAGAGAAATAATAATTGTATTATCTGAGAATTGTTATGTTTCTTTACATCAGAGACTGAGCCTATTTATAGGCTGAAGAGTCAACAGACAAAATACAATGGCCAAAAATAAATTACAATCAATTTAAAAGATTATAATTAAATCAAATCAATCAAATCAGAATCATTTATAATAAAAAATTATTCTTAACAGTCCCAAAATTAAGTTGCTTAGCATTTGTTAAACACTTTGTTAGTATAGATATTTCTAAAATGCTTACCTTAAAAAAAAAGTAAAAAAAAGTGGACAATTAATTTAAAATAGTAGAAAAAAGAATAGTGAGTTTTATTTGTATTCATTTTATTATAAAATACGATGTTAACTCATCTGTAATCAAATGCTAGATGAGATTTCAACCTTAAATAATAAAGAATACGATTACATTTTCTCTGGTAGAAATTATCATATAAACGTACTAGGGAGAAAAACTATTGAGAATCATTTCAAGGTTGGGTTTGATGACCTCACTTTCTTGGTCGTTTCACAACGTGACGAAGTGGCATCAAACTCAAGGCTAAGACTTCGTCATCCCCAACAAAAGAAACATTGCCGCTGTTGTCCCTCCGTGTGCATCAAAACAAACACATTCATCAAACTCATCATCATCATCAAATTCCATGCTCTCTATACTAAGACACCTTACATTATAGCAATTCACTGTTTGCCACTTCTTCTTTCAGCTTTCAACGCATTCTGCTCAATACCAACTTATTTAGGTAAGATCCCAACCAACAAATAATAAAAGAACGAAAAATAAAATCCCCACCTTTTGCTTAAATTCTTGATAGAAAAAAAGTCTCGTATTTTATTCAATACCCCCATGTGCCATACTCTTGATTTTTCAAACATCATAAGTTCAAGACTTGATTTTTTTTTTTTTGGCGCAGTCTATGGCGCCACCCTATTAGATCTATGGCGGTTCTAGTGTTCTGCCCATAACTTCTTTTTCTCCTTTTTCTTTTTTTCTGAATTTTTTTTATGTAATAGACCATGTGATATAATTTTCATTTCATGTTTTTACTTTATTGTATTCATGAGTGATGCTTGAGAGATCAGATTTGACTCCATTTGCACTCAAGGTTGATTCTTGGTGCTGTGTTTTGTAATTGGATCTTACAATAAAGGAAGAGCAATAGCAGAGAGGGTTGTGATTGCCATAGTAGATTTTTGTTTTTCTTTTTTGAAAAATTTTGGTTATTTTGTTTTGATTTTTCTAAGCAAGATGCAACCGAGGGCTAGTGTGACCCTTGAAGAAGGGAATAAGGATAGAGAAAACCAAACCAAAGGGTTGCCAACGAGGTTATTGAGGCTGCTTGTGATGTTTCTTGCCGTGTGTGTCGTGTTTTCGGTTGTTAGCATATTCACACTTAAGCATTTTGGTGGGATTGAGAGTGTGGTGACCACAACAATGAGCTCTAGTTTTCTTCAGCCGTGTAATGGTGAGGGAAATGGCGATGGTGGTTTGGAGAGATGGATTAGGCCTCCTTCGAATCCAATCCACAACATGAGCGACGAAGAGCTGCTGTGGAGGGCTTCCTTTGTTCCTAGGATCAAGGAGTACCCTTTTGAGAGGGTTCCCAAGATTGCATTCATGTTCCTGACCAAGGGGCCGATGCCCCTCGCGCCCCTTTGGGAGAGGTTTTTGAAGGGGCACGAGAGGCTTTATTCGGTATATGTTCATTCGTTGCCATCGTTTCGGCCTCAGTTCCCTCCTTCTTCTGTTTTCTATAACAGGCAAATCCCTAGCCAGGTATGGTGGTGATATTGATCTTGTGCTATACTATTTGTTGATGTAAATTTCGTTTGTTCATTTATGATCCCTGGTAAAACCTTTGAGCTGAAGTTGCTTATTTGGTGTCACTTTGGTTGATTGTTCTGATATAAAGTCTTGTTTTTTTAGGCCTTGTTTATGCTTGTTTTGATGTTCTTAAGAGAATTTAGTTTTATATTGATTTTGGCATGTGTGTGCTTTATAGTATTTGTATCATTAATTTCTGAATTCCGTCTGGTGGTAATGACAATGCAACTGAAAAATTCAAAATTCTAAAGTTTAGGATGTGTGTACACAGGGTGATGACTCAAAGTGTGTATTAGTCTTGAAGATGAGTTGGAACATGGAAACCATTAAGCATGTTACCAAATTACCTATATCTAGTCTAGTTATAAAAGCAAACCTTATGTATGTGTTAAAGACATGAGTAATGGTTGGGAGAAGAATGAAAAACAAAAGGTCACCTAGGTTTTAATAGGTTGAGATTCCTAGGAGAGGTATGGCAGTAATATGCAATTTACTTATTCTCTGTTTTCTTTTGTATTTCATGGGAAAATGGAAAAGTTTGTCTAGTTGATTACCCCTAATGTGAATTTTTAATTAGAGGTTGTTAAGGACCAACACTCCAAAAGTTTTGAACTGTTATGTCTAGGAACAAGGTTGGTTTCATATATCTAACACACCCTATCACTCTAGAGTCACTCAGGCTCACTCTGTCTTATGCCAAAATTTAATTAAATTTTGTTACTCCTCACTCAGTCATAGAAACTTTGTTACCATGTCAAGGATCAATTGTTGGAACAGCATAAACCGTTAGGTGAAAGCACAAGGTTGGTTTTATGTCTCTAACAGGGTTAAAGGGTAGCTGTTTTTGATATTATAGACCAACAGCCTTATAAAGTGACTTCCTACCTGATTCCAAGTTTAAACATTCCCAGGTTGAATACTTCAATCCAGGGAAAATGGTATAAAGTATGATATTGGCTTGGTTAGTAGCACTAATAGGGCGATAACGAAAAAAAAAAAAAACAACTGAATAATGGCCTATAATAAACACGAACCACGGATTAGATTAGTTTAACCACTAAAGATGCGCCTTTTGCATTCAGAATTAGTGAAGACACAATTTGGAAGATTGGTAGGATAACATTGCCCATAATTATTTCTTCATTTTAAATGATTGAGTCATTATATGAGACTTTGTGCCGTCTTTAGGAAGTAAAGAGCTGCAAAGGAAAGGTTGTAAAGTTATGCAGATGCTTAATTCTTGTCACTTTTGTGCTTAAACTCTATTATATTTTCCTTGTATTTGAGTGTTTCATTCGAACATTGAAAATGCATGAAAGCTTATTCTGGTTTCCAATTTGTGATAGTTTAACTGTGAGCATTATACTTTTTTGTGCACAGTTTCATTTTTTGCACCACAAATAATGGATTCTTTCTCCTGCAGGTTTCCGAGTGGGGACGGATGAGCATGTGTGATGCGGAAAGAAGACTACTTGCTAATGCGCTGCTCGACATTTCCAACGAGCGGTTTATCCTTCTGTCCGAATCCTGCATTCCTCTCTACAAGTTCAGTTTTGTCTACAATTATATAATGAAATCAAAATACAGCTTCATGGCCGTGTTCGATGATCCAGGACCGTTCGGAAGAGGGCGATATCATGAGAAAATGGCCCCTCTTGTGAACATCACACAGTGGCGTAAAGGCTCTCAATGGTTCGAAGTAAACCGAAAGCACGCCATGAACATCATCGAAGACACTACATTTTATCCGGTATTCAAACAGTACTGCCGGCCAGCTTGTTATGTGGACGAGCACTATTTCCCCACCATGCTGACCGTTCAAGCATCGAATGCCTTGGCGAATAGGAGCATAACGTGGGTGGACTGGTCCAGAGGGGGTGCTCACCCGGCTACCTTCGGAAGAACCGACGTCACGGAAGAGTTCCTCAATAGAGTCCGTGGAGGTCATCAATGCCCATACAACAACAGAAACTCCTCAGTTTGTTTTCTGTTTGCCAGAAAATTTGCTCCTAGTGCTTTGCAACCTTTGTTAAACATGGATTCAAAGGTCTTGGGATTCTAACAATTACTTTTTCACTTCAATTTGCAACTACAGGAAAATATTGATGGTAGAAAATAAAAGCAGCTTAGAAGCTAGCTTAGTTTGCATTAAATGGGATAGTGATTGGTGAGTGGTAGGTATTAGAATATGATTTGACTTCACATCTCATTGAGTCATTTTTGGATGTACAAAGGATGCTTATTTGATCAGCCATTAGTGATTGTTTTAGGGTCATTGTCTTTTTTATCTCCTTTTTTACTTCTTATTTTTTGAGGTTTATAGAAGCCAAAAGAAATTTAGAGAAACTGCTCTCTTTTTCCTTGGAAACTATTGTTGTTGCATAGATATTTGATGCCAGGGACAGTGATAGCATCAAATTCCACTGGTGTTTGCTGTGATATCATGTTCTTAATGCATTCACCATCTTATTTCACAAGAGAAGGGGGAAAAATGACAAAATATGGAACTAAAATGGCTTCAGGAAATCCATTTATGATTGGGATACTATTCACTCTTGGAGATTTTAATAGGGTCGAAACTAGGTCGGTTGATTCAATTTTGAAAAGAATTTGTGTCCAAGCCAATCATTTGACTTCTAATTTTTTGCACTAAACCCGAACCAAATCAAATCCGACATAACTGGGTCGGTTCTTGGATTTTCCTGTGAATAGGTAATGATTTTAAAATATAAAAAAATTATAAGAAAAGGAAAAAAAATGATAAAATCACAAAATAATCCATAATAATATGATAAAAATGGGAATGAATATTCTTATATGTAATTTTCATATAACAAGATCATGTGTGATAATGGTAAAAGTACACGCATGATTTTGTCAAGTGAAAATAACATAAGAATAGATTCATTTCCCTATAAAAATTATGTTTCTTGAGTTTTATGAGCCAGACGGTTGCCAGGACGTTGGGTTAGGGCCTGGAATGTTGGGTTAGGGAAAGAAAAGGTAATTTGGTCAGGTTAATTTGGATTGGTTGGATCCAAAAATTATAAATTTGATATCTAATTTATTAATGATTGGATTCGGTCAATTTTTTGCACTAATAATCCAAACTAAATAGATTGGTTTGATTCAGAGTGATCGGATTGAGTCAATTCACTTTTACCACTTTCACCCCCACATCCTAACGAGGGTTGTAAATAATTTCCATAAGTAGATGCTATTTGTCAAGTTAACATATCAAAAAATCTGAACATGCAACATTAAATTAATATTCTACAACAAAGTGATAATTGAAGGGGTTGGGTGAAAAAAATACTATGACCCGTGTGGTTCACGGAATTTGTCATCATTCACAGGAATAGTATTTTCAATAATGCTATTCTTAGGAATGATTTTTTAGGAATGACATTAAACATGTTTGGTTCACAGATTAAATTCTTGAGAATTTTGTAGAAAATGTCTGCAAATAAATTATTCATACATTTGATTGACACTAACATTCTTGAGAATATTTTTTGTTTTTCCAAAAATACCTCTAACTAATTAAAATAAAAAATTGATCATTACATACGTTAAAATCATATTTAAATATAATTTACATATAACTAAATATTTTTTCAACTACCTAAAAAATTATTTATTCTCTCAACTTTTTAGTAAGTAGAAATAAATCTATAATTTTCCTTATTTTTCATGCTACATGAAATTACTCAAATTTCATACAAAATGTTCGACAATAGCAAAAAAAAAAAAAATACAATAGATAAAAAAATAGAGCAAAAAAATATATATAAAAAAAAGAACAAATTATATAAAAATTATGCTAAAACAAAACATATCTAAAACATAGCAAAAAAAGAACATAGTCATCCAAAATAGAGCAAAAAAAAAATGAAAACAGGGCTAAAATAGTGGTTCGCGGAATGCGTACCTCTCAGTGATGGCGGTGGTGGCGGAGGAATTAGTGGACGCCAGAGGATGTGGAGGGACGCTAGAGGACGTGGTTGTGGATGACGCGAACATCGTGAGAGAGGCTGCAACCGTACACGGGAGGATGTCAAAGGGTGTGTTACCAACCACCTGCTACTGTTGGGATGCAGTGGTGGACGAAGGGATGCAAACGAGACAACGTCAGATCTGAAATGGGAGAGGTTGAAATAGGAGAGATTGATGATAACTAGGTTAAGTTTTGGAAGGGTAAAATTGGATTTTTAATTTTAATTGAATGTAAGTTTATAAATAAACACCGGTAATGTTAGAATTCCATGGGGAACGTGGGATTAAAAAATTGGAAAAACAAGTATTTTTATATTCCTGGGATGGAAACGTGACTTTCCCAAAATATTTTTTTATTCTGCAAACCAAACCCACAAATCTCTCATTCTCAAACTCAGATTTCTCAGGAATGCTGAATTCTACGAACCAGACAGGGCCATGTGATTAGAAACACCTTGCTATAACACCATTGTTACTTTGTTATGGAAACACGCTTTGTGATGTAAAAATTCAAGAAAAATGTCAAAGAAAAAATGTTGACCAAAACAAATTGGTTCACCATCCAAGCATTTCTCTTTTAACTCTCTTGTCTTCTTTTTTTTCTTTCGGTAACTATATTAATAGTGAGTGATGTATGTGAGACCTAAATTTTAAACTTACATATCAATTTACATACTTTAATAAATGGCATTTGACATTTTAAAGAATAAAATAAAAAATAAATTGTCAAGTGTCATTTATCAAAATGTGTAAATTAATAAATAAGTTTAAAAATTAAATCTCCAAATTAAATATTTCGCTCTACCAAAAAAAACTTAAATTAATTACACTCAGGAGTGAGGACTATCCTTGACAATTGACATTAAAAAATCTTTTAACAAACGAATAGAATTTAGAACATAATACAGTAAGTGGCGCCTCACATTCAGGCCATGATAGGAAGATACCAAGCTTTCTACCATTGAAGACAACATAACACTTATTGGAGGCCATTTTTCGTCCTTGAGATGAGATGGAAGCCGCACGTCCATATTTATGGAGAACGAGGTTTTATTATGTGGGATGACTTTGTCTTCCATTCCTTGCTTGCCACCTAATATATATGTATAGAAACCTGCAAGAGACGTGCATATAATTAATCTCAATTCATATGATTACCACATTAAACACTACACAAATCGCAGTAAATGAAAAGGAAAAAAAAAATTGAATACAACTAAATATTATAGATGGACAAATATTTTGAAACCTTAAAAAATAGAAAATGAGTAGTTCAAGCGGAACAAATGGAGTGATATATAAATTGCAAATAATGTGGGTTTGCACTCTCAACAAAATTAAAATAATTAAAAAAAAGGAGAAAAAACAAAATATGTAACTATCAATCTCTCTTTTATCCGTATATTTTTGCAGTTATTGTCTTACTCACTTTTAACCTCTTTTCTTTCTCTTCTAACGGAAACAACAACCAACATTTTTAATATCAATAACCAACATTTTTAAAAAATTAATTTTTCTATTGAAATTTTTTGTTGTCTGTCTGATTAGGAATGCCAACAAGATGAGGACGAGGTCAAGGTCGGGTCGGGGTGGGGGATAGTCTCTCATCCTCTACCCCGTGAATGTAAAATCTCTCTCATTCTTGCCTCATATTCATACAGGTACTCACCTATAATTTTCTCCATGGATATATGGGTATCCACATATATCCAAGGGTATCAAATACTTCATTACTAGTTTAAAAAAATTATGAATAAAATCATTCATGATTTTCTTACAAGGAAAAATTCTTTTCTAATTTGATTTGAGAACTGAATTATAAAATGCAGAAAACCAAGACTAAAACAATAACTAACATGTATACACTGGTTAATCATACAAAGTACATGGCACATATATAGTCTGAAAGTACACTAAGATAAATCGAAATACTACAACAAATAACTTTATAAGAACTGACACATACTGTTGATATTCACACCAATGCTGAGCTGATGAAAGGTATATTAGGTCTTACGATGTATCTAGGAAACTTGCTTAGTTGAGATGCCACGTGGGCTACTGATACTGAATATGTCCACCTCCTCATGAGGGGTCGAGGAGAGACGAGTCTCAACCTTAGCCAAGGAGGAACGAGTCTGAATTACTATAACGGAATAACATAATGAGGTTAAGGACTACGACTGGCTTCACCTAACACTTGATCGCCTGACGACTAGCGAATGATTGTTAGTTACCTTAACTGTTTGTATCGGCTAATTGGACTTACTACCTCAGCCGGTGACACTACTAACTAGTTTGACACCTACATTGGTTCAACTACCTACACCTAGATTGGCTTCTTTGACCTTCACTACTATCTATTATGGCTACGCTAGCTACGATCCTATGGTGACTGACTACTTTAGGATGACTATACTAAATGATGGTTCTAGCATCCTACGATGACTCTACCTTATTGCTACTGACCGACTGATTTATCTTAACTATGTCGACTAGCTAGTATAACCTCTGACGCTATGGTTAGGTCTATACCGGTTGAGTACTCAACTACAATTACATTGTCTAACCATATGGTTACTACTGTCTCATGACCATTAACTATACTAGAATGACACACTGGCTAACGGTTACCTAACTATCACCTAATTGACATGACATGATTGATTAACTACCCTAAGGTTAACATGGATTCATGGCGTTTATGCTTGACTAGATGCTACCTCTGCACTGTCTTGCTAAGGGGGCTACTGGTAGGTGCTACTGTGTTGCCTAACTACCCTGTTACGGTTGATTGTGGGCTAATGGATGATCACTAATGGTTTACTAGGTATAAACTAAGCTAATCGTCATGACCTCAGGACAGTAGCGTTATTACTTCAGACTAACTATTGGGGTTTACTGATGGTTACTATTGTATTGACTAAATATCTTGGAACTATCAACTAGGTTGGAGTATCTATGATGGTTATTGTTTTTGAACTACCTTTCGACTATGGAAATTGGAAAGTGTACTGGATAACTAAGTCTATAGATACGCTAAATCTAGGGATAAGACTTATTGAGTATGTTGGAATCGCGTGTTAGGGTATTGATCTTATACAATTGATCTAATTACTTGTGGAATCCTAAGTCTGCTATCCAAAGATTCACATGATATATTAATTATGATGTTAATTATCTTGGTGGTGGTCTTACTACGACACCCACCTATTGAATTTATCACTATATTTGTATAACCTATGTTACTACCAATTATGAAAAGTCTAACATAATTCTGACATGTCATATCTAAGAATCTACATAAGCCTACACATGCAATCTTGACATGCTCCTGCTCCGTGCCGCTGCAGCATGCTATATACGCTACAACGTCCGGGCTCTTTGTTTTTTTTCTTCTTTTTTACATGACCCTTCCCAAAGGCACTTTGGGATATGGGTATCACAGTTGTGTGAATGTGGTGGTTTGGATATGTGTGTGGCTGTGGCTGTTTATTCTTCTTGACTACTTATGTAGCAACATGGAAATATAAACTGCTGGTAACCGTCTAATGATAAAGTTAGTGATAAGGGAGAGACAACATAAATGGTTTATGTGAAGGGTGTTATTGAAATAATGGAAATGTGACTAAAAGAGGTTGATACACTCCAAAGTATTTATATAGAGGTAAAAATAATATATAATTACAACCACAATTTTGGGTTTCAACCTATTCAAATCTGATCAACCATTATGGATTTTTGGCCCATAAATTTAATCGTCAACAAAGCTTACCTTGAAAAGTTTTTTATTTTTGGGTAAATCTAACATAACCAGAAAATCTTAGCAATGGCCCACTGACAATACCATACCCAACATAAAAGACCATACTCGACTGCCACAAAAGCCCTATCTGACCCTACAAACAAAAAGTTAAAAATAGTGAACACAAAAAATAAAAATAAAAATAAGATGGAAGATTTTACTATTTTTTGTTAATTTTGACCTAACTTAAAAAAAATACAGAAAAAATAAATAAAAACAGAAATTTAACTAATCATTTGTGATAAGTCACAAAGAAAAACTAAAGTGGAATACAATTTTGTACATAATTTAAGGTGAAGTACAATTTTGATAAACTAGTATGTATGTAAAAAAATTATGTATTCTTGTTCAAAGATTAGTATATGTGAACACTAAAGTTTTCTTCTTCATCTTCGTTTTCGTTTTTGCCATATTCTTTGTTTCTGGTTGTTCAAAAGTTTGTGCAAATGTCTAAAATCTTTAAGCATTTTTGTCCAAAAGTTTGTACATATTATAAGCACCAAAGTTTTCTTCTTTGTTTTGTTTTCATTTCTATCATTTTCTATGTTTCTCGTTATTCAAAAATCAAAATTTGTGCATGTGGGTAGAAAAATTTGTGCATTCTTGTTCAAAAGTTTGTATATGTAAACCCCAAAATTTTCTTCTTCGTCTTTTTCATCTCATTCTTTGTTTTCTAATTGGTAAAAAGTTTGTGCACATGAGTGTAAAAGTTTGTGTCTCTACTTAAAAGTGTTTGTGCACGGTAGAGAGTAGATCCACGCTAATAAGGAGGAGAGAGGGTATGTCAGTTATTTTTTGTTATTTAATACGTCGTAGATCCAATTTGATTTAATTTTGTATTTAAAAAAGTGTGTGCATCTATGTAAAAAAGTTTGTGCACATGTGTGAATAAATTTGTGTGTGTGTGTGTGTATATGTGCCACTGTATATACCATATTTACACATACTAGTTGTACACCAACAAAAGATGTGCACACGTAACATTATTATTATGATTATTATTATTATTATTATCATCATCATCTTTACTCTTGTAAAATTAATTAAAAAAAAACAACATCACGCTCTAATTATTTCTTCTGATTTGCATGGTTAACAAACACTAAATATAATTTAAAAAAATTGAATAAAATATTTCTTTCCCATCAATGGAGCCTCAAGCATAAACAAGTTACCGGTTTAAAATTTAAACCGTTCAATGCTTTTAAAGACCAATGGATGAGTTGGATTATAAAAGATCACAACATGCGCCTTAAAATATATACTTGGGGCATTATTCTTCTTAAATATCAAGGTGCAACTTAGAAGGAATTGTAGAAACCTAATTGGGGAGAAGATGGAGAGAATGGTCTTGAGAATGAAAAAACACTTGATGATTTCTATTTATCTTTGTTGATTGATGGTTAATTTGGTTTAACTTTTGGAGGAATTAAGTTTGGATTAATTAAGTTTGTATAATTGCTTTCAGAGGAATTAAGTTTTAAAAAATTGACTTTTGTTTGGTTTGAATATTTTAAAAGTAAGTTTGAGAAAATTGTTTTTGTTTGGATGAAATAAAACAAAAATACTTTTAAAGATAAAATTATCAAAATAGACATAATATAATTTTAAAATAAATTAATATAATTTGAGTTGATATTTTAAAAGGTTAAAAATGTAATATTTTCTTTTCAGCTTCAAAAACAAAAACAAACTGAAAATCAAGTTTGTTTTTCGGTTTGTCAAAGTTAAATATGGAATACCCAAATTTAAAACCAAAAAAGTACTCAACAGCTAGAATCCATGATTTCTCTAATTTGAGCTTCTTTTCTTCATCCGCTTTCTCTCTGCATTGAATGGGATTCTCCGATTTTATTTTATTTTATTTTTTTTTATGGAACTCAGTTTTGAGAAGTAGCAGAGGGTGCGTAAGGCCATCTGGCATTTGCACATTTTCGTACTACAAATTTTGAAAGGCAAAAAATTGGTGCTCTTTTGTTTGTATCATCATTTCGTGCAAGTTTTCTGACCGTTTCAACGGCTGGTCCCCCTTTTTAGTTTTTTTTGTGAAATTACTATGACTGAGACATTTGGTCCAAGACGCTTAAGATTTTCTTTTTTCTTTTCTTTTATTTGGGATTACGGATACGGGGCCAAATTACGGGTTCGCAGTTGGCTTTTTTATGTATAAACTAATTGGGCTGAAATACGCTAAAATCACACCAAGCAAACAATAAACAAAACGAAATTGAAAATGAATAAAATTTTGGCCGGACAAAATCAACCCTTTTTTTTCCTGCTTGGCAACTTTTTCCTTCCTCTTTTTGCCTTTTAACAATTTTTATTATATTTTGTTTGCAAATTTTCAGTAACAATCAAAATAGAACTCACATCCTCCTTATGAAATCTTACCAACTGACCACCTTCGATAATTGAGCTATAAATTATGACAGGTTATAAATAGGTTAAACAAGCTTAATTAAGCCCGCATGAAACCCACATGCATCTATGACTATCCCCACGTATATAACTAATTAATAACTGCATTGAATAATCAATGACCCGCTAAAACCCTCTCTAAATAACTGTTATAGCAAAAAATTTGTTAAATTAAAAAAAGTATCATCATGTCCTAATTTGTGATAAGTAATCCCAATTATGTACTTGAAGTGATCAATAACAGGTTGTAAAAACGATCCATTAATGACCTAGAGGTGATCTATAACAAATTGTGATCGATGACTTATTAGAGTAAAAATTACGTTTTTTGATGAGTCAATGGGTCGACATGACCATTTAAGTCAATTAAACCTTAAAGTTGGTTTGGGGTCGTGGATGGATGGACAATTATTGTTGATATGGTGCAATGGAACATGTAGGCTTGTGTTAAAGATGAAAATAATATCATCGGTAAATTTATGATTAAGTTGTCCATGGAGTCAATAATGTGAAATGAAAGGGCATATCAAGAAAAAATGAAGTTTCTTTTAGTGCCAAAAACTCTATGTCAGTTTGCATTAAGGAATGACAAGTGCAAACCATACATGCATAGTGTTTAGACGCAATGCCATGGATATATTAACTGGCATCGACAATTAATGTAGCAAGCCAAGTGAAAATTGCCGACCCCAATAATTAAGTACAACGAGTCGACCCAAAGCAGGACTTCATTGACATAAAATGTTGAGGGTCGAAACACGACTCAAGACAGCAAGCAATTACACCCGAAGACTCATTGGAGTTTGATGTAAACCCTTTTGTAACACATGAATTAAGAATAACATTAAAAAGATTAAACATGAATAAATACTTGTCTCTAGTGTGGTCGTCAAGGGATTGGCATAGGGTGGTGCCATAGAATACGCTCTGAGCAAATTCACAAAGTAACAAGAAAGGGAACTATGAATGGTTATGGATTGGAAGGCTTTGGATCTTGTCCCCACATCTCAAGATGTCATGGGATCTATTACAAAGCCTTTTGACCAGCTGTTAGGTCTTAGAGAGCAAGAAACAAATATGCCCTTGTTGTAATTGAACCATAGCAGAGTTCAACAAAGCTTTAGGCTACAGCTTTAAGGCTCCCTCTGGATGCCCTATGCTAACCTTTTGAAAGTGCAGCAAGCAACCCCATTCTTATAACCTTTAAGTACCCTTCACAGCAACCTAGGAAAGAGAGGCAAAAAGCATGTTTGTTCATACTAGGTAGTTTGAGTGTAAGACTTGCATTGAGGGAAGGCTTGAGAACGATGTTTCTTGGTTAAGGTTGCCAGGCACGAGGACCCACGCAGCAGAGGGCCTCATCCTGCACGCCCTGAAAACAACATGTCCATACTAAGTCCCAAGGAGGGAAAATGGAACCCTAGGTGAGAGAGGGAGGATAAGAAAAAGAGAGAAAAAACAGATGAAGAGAGAGAGAGGAACCAGGAGAGAAAGAACCCATAGAGAACATGCACACACCAACAGAAAGCAAGCCAAGTGAGAAACCCGAACTGGAGGGTGTCTCTGGAGAACAACTAAACCCTTGCTCTCAAACCTAAGAACTGAAACCACCTACAACAAGCGCTTGGATTGGAGGACAAAGTCGTTCACCCCTCACAATCCAACCCTCATAACTCTCATTTTCCTTCTTTCTATTCCCCTTTCCTTCCTCAAGTCTCAAAATAAGCTTATGAACCCATAATCTCTCATCACATCACTTTCATTTTATGTTTTAAACTCTATTTAATCAAAACGGTTTAAATTCAATTTACAAGTAGTTACAATTTAAAGATACAGAAGTTACATGAACTTGCAAGAGGTTACAAGTGGTTACGACAAGTTATGTCCAGATATTATCCACTCAAAGCTAGAAGACTACAAAGATTTTCTATAAATAGGACCCTTAAGTAATAGAGTAAATCAGATTGGATTTGCTTGGCAAGTATCTCACACATCCTCTCATCATCGTGACACCAGAAGATATCCCAGAGAACAAACCTTCAATTCCCACCTTTTCTTTTTTTCTTTATGTAAATTCTCAATCTCCTCTATTTCTCATCTACCTATTCTTCACTTAGTTCTTCTTTTACTTAAGTAATTTCCTCTTCCTCACGCAATCTTTTATAATTTTTCTTTTAGTTCTTTTTACTTTCAATTTATGTAATTTTTAACTTATGTTCTTGTGCTTCTAAATTGCAATATTATTAAAGTTAATTTTAATTCTCTTTTTTACCCACTATTAAGAAATCCTAAAAATTCATAAAAAGAATTGTTTCGTTCCTCAAATTGATATCGAAAAACAAAACTATGATTTTAATCGTCCCAATTGACCAAAAATCCAATAAAACAATTGCCCAGTCGACTAATTTTGGGTGATTAATGTCATAGCTAATATGAATATGGTAATCACTTCTCTACCAGTTAGAGATACGTTCTATATAGGGGTCAAGACCCCCTCCCACATGGGTACAACGAGCATATTTCAATCAAATTCCAAAACGGCAAAAGTGAGAATGCTATATATATAGGAGACAAACATTATACATTAGACCGGTTTTTATATTCCATAGACATATGATATCTACATATGAATATGTTGTATAATAAGGTCAAAACTCAAAAGCTAAAGCTTAAATAAAATTAGCCTGTTACATTACATGATAACAAAAAAAGGTACAGGAATCCACCTCAATATGCAGCACTAGACTCAATCATACTGCTTCCTCTCTGCTTGAATCGATTGAAAAATTCTAGCAGCTGATTCTGATGCAGATCTTCGGTTATGAGGCACAACTTTGATTACTCGAGTTTGCTGTCTGATTTCAAGGGACTGGTGGGCTATTCCCTTTGATACTACTGGAGAAATAGGGAAAGGTGGATGTTGTGCTTCTCTAACTTCAGCAATTTGCATTGTTCTGGTCCCTTGTGCTGTTTCACCAGGACGACGACTACTCGTCGAACTTTCTTGTAACTCACTCTTCTTAGATGCCTGAGATTTCTTCACATGTGATACAGATTCATTTCTTTGAACTGGCAAATTAGATGAACTTTGATTATGATTGTTTGAATTGGCCCCGTCTGTGGATGAATGACGGTTTTGAATGTGAGCGCCTTGCGCGCCGAAGTGGTTTGCCTGTTCAATGGCTGACCCTGAAACTGCTTGATTCACAAGTGGCATGCCATAAGGAGGGAAGTAGGCATGACTCCCTGGAGGAATGTATGGGGGAACCCCAACTGCTTCGTGCGTACTTGGGACTCCATAGACAGGATTCATGTATGTGCCACTCAGGGGAACTGGTGCAAAGGGTCCAAATCCTCCGCACAGCGGTCCATTGAATGCAGGACCGGGATACGGCTTGTAGACAAGCCCTTCAGAAGGAGACATAACAGGAACTAACCATTGATGTCCGTGTGACGGATTGAAACCCACGGGACCAGTTCTATAATCGGCAGCTACACTAGCTTCGTGTCGATTGCCAGGAAAAGGGATGTAATTCGAAAGGTGACTACCATCTTTCAGGGACGAAAGAGATGTTCTCCCAACTGCATTCTCAGCAGAACATTCCATTTTATGATGTGGCTTTTGAGAATCATCTTTGCGCTT
The DNA here is from genome assembly GCA_003254905.1 of Nissolia schottii. Lineage (NCBI taxonomy): Eukaryota > Viridiplantae > Streptophyta > Magnoliopsida > Fabales > Fabaceae > Nissolia > Nissolia schottii. The sequence goes on from QANU01041584.1 coordinate 42,474, forward strand.
TAGATTCTGTCGCTTGGGCTCAACGATGACTTCCAGTGATACATTTTCAGTAGTAGATCCCTTCACAGGAATTTTTCCAATGAAAGCTGCGTCTTCAAGCAAAAGATCTGGAGATCCAGCAATCAGCTTTTGGACCTGTTTATATTTAAAGAACTAATCAATATGAATAGAGGTGAAGTGGAAAACTGAGTTCGAGTACTTGTGTGTGCAAGAAAAGCTAACACGTGCTTCCCATTTTAGAGTAGTGCAAGCCACTTAGCGTCTGAGATTATTTTACCTTGATAAGTCTGTGCAATTCAAACACTTGGACTGCAAATATTCTCTGCTGACTGTATAGAGGAACGGGAGTTGGGGTCAAAAAAGTTGCACAAAACTCATCCAATGTGGGACTTGGGAGACACAATCAAAATAAAATGGAAAAAGGCGCATTTGCAACTACATATTATCATGTTGCAAAGACAAATATATGAACCAATAACTACCAAGATCAGAGGATCTCCAGTCTTAACTAGTCAACTAAGCCAAATATCTACTATTCCAAAACTCACAACATTTCAGATGTTCATAGAAATCTTAAAAGGACTCCTCCAGTATGATGGAAATGTATTAACCAGGCACCAATCTCATAACCACGCTTGCTTCGTAAATTTAATATGCCTATTCTTTAATTACAGATGTCTCAAATTCAACAAGGTTTTTCACATAGTTTAAAATAGCAAATTCTCATATGGAATGCCAAATAAAATCTAGCTTGTATCAGAAAAAAAATTATATTATTCAAAAGCAATATTTGTGCATCTTCAGAATTTTTGTTTCGAAACAAAGTCAGACTCTACAAGGAAGCATCACGTTTACAATCAAATGATAGATGAAAGCACACATCAAATTAACCCTGGAAAATCCAAAAGCTTTATGGTTGTCTCATTTTTTGGAAGCATCAAATCATACAAAAGATATCTAATGTATGAGTATGGATGGCAAGAAACCACAGCTAAACTACAATGAGTGTATACTACAAAGAAAATCTTAAATGTCTGCCATAGAAAACCAAGACACTAGATAAACGGGGGGAAGAAGAAGGAAATAAAAAAATCCCCTTATTATCATAAATCTATTAATAACGACCCATCAAGTCATCATATACTCTCCAAGTGTCCCTACCATACTCCCTGGGATCATCCTGCATTACTTGGTCCCCTTCTTAGCCCAATTCCTTCAGTGCAATAAGGTCACATGGAGAACCAAGAAAGAGGAAACCAAGACAGGAATATATCCAAACAGTGAATCATGAGATGATCTGCTGTCACAAGGGTCCCTCTCCGACATAGTACAATATTTTAAGACTGCTCACCGCCCTGTTATAAGATGATGCGGTGCCCACCGTAAAAACGTTAGTAAGGATTTTGAACAAACAGAAAACTAATTTAGAAGGGACCCCAAGACTATTAAATTACCTTTCTTCAAAGTTACATCCCCTAAATTAAAATGCAAATATACCACCAAAAGACTAGTACAGCTAAGAAAGCACAGAAGTAACTACTACAGCTTTAAATTTGATACAATAGGAGAAAAGAAAAAACAGCAGTAGTAATTAGCAATATCCCAAAGCTCACCTTTGTGGTCTTCTCTCCAAGGGCAAAAACTTCCACATAATTTCAAACTATATTTCATATCTTAATCAAATATGCATGCCAAAAAAAAAAGAAGGGAAGGGGAAATATCATCATTACATCGCAAATCGGAGCGCAAATCAAACTTAGCTGTCTACTCCTTTTTGTGAAAAAGGGTTTTAAATTCAAAAAATCTCTGCACATCCACATATAGAAAACAAATTATCACTTCTTTTATGAAAAAATCATAGATTTACAAATTCACAAAACTCAATAATTGCAAGACATCATCAGTTCAAAGCATGCAATAGAATCCATTTATCATAAATCAAGACACAGTTGCACAAAGAAATAATTCAAGTTTGAGACCACCATAGAAACATGTTACTGATAATCAATAAGAAACATAGAGCTTTTTACTTCTCTTTTGTGAAAAAGGGGTTTTAAATTCAAAAATCTTGGCACATCCACACAGAAAACAGATTATCACTTCTTTCACACACACACAAAAAAAAGTCATCGATTTACAATATTAATTACAAGATATTGTCAGTTTGAAGCATGTAACATAATCCATTTATCATAAATCAAGACAAAGAAATAATTCAAGTTTGAGACCACAGCAGAAACATGCTACTGATAATCAATAAGAAACTTACTTGGCAATTTCTCGTCTTGCTTTCCAAAAATGTTTTTGACCTAGTATACCTACAACGTCGTCAGGAGAAACTTTCGAGCTTGACAAATTTTCTATGGTAGAGATTTTGGAAATGTTGTCACTTTCATCTGAATTTCCCTCATGTGTTGGGCCATCATCACATTCGGTTTCATTGTCAGCTTCCTGTGGACTAGTTTGGTTTGCTGTAGCAAAATGGCCTCTTGGCACAAGGGTGTTTCCTTTGTCGGTATCCCTAAAAGACTCCAGGAGACCATCACGGGGTTCATTGTCATTGGATTGTGACCCGGCTACACACTCCTGCTGTAAGCAAGCATCAACCCTTCGTGGCCCACTAATATTCAACACAGAACAATCTTGATACTCCTGACTAGATACCGACTGGGCTTGCCTGACTAGACTGTCTATAGTTTCTTGTAATGATATGTTCTTGACAGACAATACTGGCTGCTCTCTCCTCACATCTTTTCTGATATCAACAAGTGGAGAGCCAAATTGCTTCGGACTCCTATCACTGCTGTTTTCCACTGCTACTGAACAACCAAAGTTACCAGAACCCATCGGAGAGAGATTTCTCCCATTGAAACTCTCCAGTGTTCTATCATTTGATTGACCATTCCTCGAGTGAACGTATACAGGAACAGTAAAGTCATCTTCATCTGCACTTTTTTGCCTTTCGAGTGGTGCCAATGAAGTGTTCCGGTTCGCTCCATCAGATTGGTGAGAATTATAACTTTCTTGACGTGTAGGTGCTTGTGACGGTGAATGAACTGGGAAGACATAACTTCTCTCAAGGCCAGTCCCCTGCAAGCATTTTACACTGATTCATGTTAGCGAGATATATATGAAGTCATTCACAAACCTTCACCGAACAACATTAACTTTTGAGAGGGTTGGTTCTTCGCACAATATGACCAAGAGGCGAAGTGTTCCGAGTCTTTTTCGCCCCATTCTAACTTCAAAACAAATTCTGAATTCAAACACAAGGTGTATTAAGCCTAAAGGACTCTTAAACGAAGAAACATGTTAGGCATAAAACATTCATCAGGCTTCACCTAACAATTTTAACTTAACAACAGGTTAAGCTTAATAAAAACTTCACCACATATTCACAATTGATAAACCTAGAAACAGAAACAATCATATCAAAGTTCACACACATACAGAGGACGAAGGTGAATTACCAAAAAAAAAAAAAAAAANTAACAGCTAAGGTTTTTAATAATACTTCATCACAAATCCATAATTGATGTACATAGAAACAAAACAATTATCTCAATCCACACACACAGAGACACATAAGACACAGAAAATAAACTCCAAAAATCCCAAAATTGCTAGAAACAAAAACTAGTCCTCCTCTCCTCTTATCCTAAAATCAACTAAACAAAACGCTATCACATACAACACCACAAACACAGGACCTAAAAAACTGGCGAAAAAAACCCTACAAAATCTGAAGAAAGTTTTTAAAAAAAAAAAAATCACCTGGCTTGAGGATGATTGTGGGGCATGTCTGTTGAGTGGGATAAACCTTTGAGAGGGAACACTGAACTGTTCATAGAGGGCCATCTTATTCCTAGGTGGAGCTCTTGGCCCTCCTTTCTCTTTATCGTTTACATGGAGCCTTGGGAACATTGGCTCCATCACTTTCTCCTCTTCCTCTTTCCCTCTCTTCATACTCCTAAATTTTTCTTCTTCCCTATCTAATCTAATCTAGTCCTGACAAATACACCCTAATTTTAATTTTATGCTTAAAAAAAAGGGAGAATCCAAACAAGGTATAATCAATCACGAACCCAGAAACCCCCAAATCAATTAACCTAATAGTTTAATAAAATAAATCTACAACAGAAAAGAAAACAAGTCTTAGTTGTGAATCTGGAACCAACTGAGACTCAGATGAAGGTGTTTGTGCAAGTGGCTTTGCTAGGGAAGAGAGAAGGGTTAATTAAGGTGAGAGAAGAGGAGAGAAGAAGTAAGAAGAACAAAAACATCATCCAGTCCTAATATATATAAATATTAAGGGTAAAGAGAAAAGTGCGGTGTTTGTGGGGGCCCACTAGATCCAGCTAGAAGATCTCTTGCTGCAATGAAAATGTTTTAACTTCATTTTCGTCGTCCTGCTCTTTCTTTTCTTTTCTTTTCTTTTCATTTCATTTTTCACTGACTATTTATTATCTACTAATAGTCTAATACAGTAGTAACATTTTTATTATAAGTTTTTTTTTTAACCTTTTTTTTATACAATGTATTTTGTGAGTTTAATTGTGATGGACTCTTTTCTTTTAAAAAATTAAGTAATCCTTGTTTTGGGCCGTGGTTTTAAGGAATATCGGCGCAATGAGTGCTTAAAAATGTTTTATTTTCACATTTATTTTAATGTAATTTATTCTCAGTTATATATTTTTATTAGGAATGTTATATATTTATGTTTTAATAGATTTTTATTTTTACTTTGAGAATTGAAGATATTTTAATCTTGTATCATGAGAATGGGATATTCGTGTAAAAATGTTAAATTATTTTTTAGTTCTATTTTTTTCCTTTTTTAAAAGCGTAATTTTTTATTTTAAAAAAATAAAAATAACAATATTAATAATGTCAATAATTATAATAATTTATATAATTAATATTAAGGTCGATAATAATAAAAGCAACCACATTGTCTTTTCCGTAAGTGTAATGCATTATTAGTACAAAAGAATTTTATAAAAATATAAACATGATTAAATACTTGTATAAACTTTTCTTTACACTGAAAACTTATCATAATTTAACTCGTATGTTATATACTTACCTTAAGACAGTTTATAATTTAATTTTATGTTTACTTTAAGAGAGGCTAAAAGAAGATTATCCAACAACTACGCCCAGACAATCCAACAACTGAAGTCCAGAGGCAAACAAGGGAAAAACCTTGTCTTCCCATTTTCTTCTTTGATTGCAAGCTAAGTGATAATCTACCATCTAATCAAAACATTCCTTTTAAAACGTCTAAAATCTAATTAAGTTTTTAAGTTTGTGATTATTATTTATTTAAATATTTCGTAAAATTAATTTCCATTCAATCGCAACAGCTATATTATCTTTTTATTTTATTCAACGAAAAGGATATTATCTATGTATATGTATGTTGTATGATAAATACTTTTTGAGTTTATTATTCATACCCATATTTATTACATTAAAAAGTTAAAAATATATATTAGCTAAATTTATTGTTTAGGTAATTTTATTGAATTTTGATAAAATATACATTAGCTAAATTTATTGTTTAAGTAATTTTATTGAATTTTGATATATTATTTATCAAAACAAAATTTGATGAAAAATACTGAAATTTATTAAGTAGAAGAATCATTCAGGAGGAGAGTAGCCAAAAATTCAGGAAGCTCTCCCACCATTGCTTCGCCACCAAAAAATTTCCCCCATGATTACGAATCCCACAACCCACCAAACCATCACCACCAAAGGCAAAATCAACATTAATCTTCACCACATTCACCTCTAGCAATCTCCAGCTCTTCCCTTTATCATTTCTCCCCAACCAGTTTCGTTGTCCTCCTCTGTCGTGCATCTCGAATGGCACAGAACTGAGACCGAGCAGCAGTTGCCCCTTTTGGTGCTGGTCTTGGAGAATTCCCCACCCGTGTCTGATTTTGTTTGAACCAGATTGCATGCCAAACCTCAACAACCTCAAAAAAAAATATATATACAAACGATTACCATCCAAAATTTATTAAATTCTAACTCAAAATGTTGTTTGAGAGAAACGTTTGTTAAAATACTTAAATTAACCAAAAATAAATCAACCAAACACTAATATTTTACTTAAAATTTTTCCAATGCTTAATTACAATAAGAATGAATTATAATCTTGAATGATTTACAATTTAATTATGAATCTTAAATTTTAATTAATTTAAAGAAGAAGTTATTTAACCATTTTTTTTCTCTCTCTTTCTCTTTGTTGCATTTAATCATTGTCTCTAATCTATTGTGAAAATAGTGTGAACGATGAAGTATTTTAGCTAATAGACGAAAGGTAAAATGGGAAAATAAAATTCAATCAGGCACATATCCTAAGGGTCAAAATAGTAACAAAGAAATAACAACGATGACGTAAAAAGATTATACCACAAATCGTGCAAGTGTACAATGCCTTTAAAGGTTTATCTTTACCCTACCCAAAATAAGCTTAGTGGAATGGCCTCAATGAAATTTTCTCAAGGATTAGATGTGAGTCTCTCCTTTGGAACTCCTCCATATGCAATCTCTGCCAAAATGACTAGTCAGGTATTATTCTAGAATTGTGCTACACGTACACCAAAAATTATACACCACACATACACCTCGTATTTATATACATAAAGTTTGTGTTTTAACTCATGTAATGTTTGTACACTTAATTAAATATAGTTGAGAGTATCATTTATAAGTTTGTAATGTTTGTGCACTCGTGAGAATAAAGTTTGTGCATTATTAATGGTGTATGTATGGGTGTATGAAATTTAGTGTACATGTAACATTTTTTATTATTCTATATCTCAAATAAGTTAAAATGGTCTTGCAGACCTGTAATGAGATGATGCGGGGTAACGCAAGTGATATGACAAGGCATAAACCTGCATTGCCTACTTAATACCATAAGTATTAACTTGTGAACCAAATCTACATATAAAGACTTATCTTAAACCAACATCAAACAATATGGGATTGCCATTTTGTTAAACCGCAAGACTAAGTTCGAAACATAGTTAGATCTTTAATTCCATCAATTATGTGAATAACTTATCATGGACTTAAAAAAGGGTTATTTAAATAGTATTATTGTATTATTTTTGAAGAGTTTCACTAACAAGTATTATTATGACACTTGAATCAAAATAATAAAAAAATCAAGTTTTTATTGAAAACCTAAAAATTTAATGCATTAAAAATATTAAAAATTTTAAAAACATTTTAATTTTGACTTCTAGTCTTTAGTGTCTCAATTAAGTGTACTAAAAACACTTATTAAAAAAAATAGTTTTTGTACCCGATTATGAATAGAATTAAGCTAAAAGGTTGTACCAAGCAAATTAGGCCACAAATGTTGAAACTTTGACTAGGGAAGCAACTTTGCCATGTGCTCCTTGAAATTTTGGCTAAGCAGAAGAGAGCTCTGAATTCCTAAACCATTTGGAATTTGTTTTAGTAGAGTCTCTCAATGTTGGATCATAATCATCCGTCATTGGTTAGTCAAAGAAATTACTTATAAGAACAAAATATTTTTTAATTCATTAATTCATATCTATTAAAAGTAAATAATGTAAGTTTGGAGATTAATTTGTATTCATTTACACCCTCATTCAATTATATATTATTATGTAAAGACTTTTGAAGCAATGACAAAAAGATTCAACTAATTTTAATTAGGTGTAAACACAATATTGAAGGACAATTTAAGGAGATGCAAATTAATCACTGAAGTTTATCCACCACTTTTACTCTCCGGTTATGATTGCAGATATGCTTGGTTACTATCAAAGTATGCACAATAAATTATAAATTGTATACTTTCAAGTGTCTTGGAGATAAGAAAAGAGGAGCATAGTTTTTGTAAAATGAAAATTAGCTGGGGGTCATTATCTGTAACAAAAATATAGTCCATTTTCCAGAGGATATACTAATAAAATGGTTAAGGTTTTTCCTATGTAATTGTAGTTTAGTAATACTATATAAAATGAAAATGACAAATTGTTAAATATATTATGCCCACTAAGATGGATAAGCACAGGGCAGTTGTCAATGACGGACAATTAAAAACTGTTACATCTTACATCATGGTATATTATGATTGAAGTCGGGTCAGAAGCACGGATACGAAACATAATACAATATGCGATACAATCACACATTAATTTTAAAATTTTACAGAATACGTATATGATATAAATAGGTATAAAATTAAATATTTATAATAATTTTTTAATATTTTCATTGATTGATATCAAGTTACTAATTTTTAATATTTTTAAAACTCTTTTTAAAATATATGAAACATTCAAGATATTATATGCTAATACTTGCTAATTTTCTAAGAGTCTATATTATTATAAATTATTTAGTATTTAAAATATTTTGTATTCAGACACGATAGCAAACATGGCTTAAAAAACTCTCAAATATATTTTGGACACATTTAGACATGACTAATCATAGAATTTATTTGAACATTTTTAGACACATGCGATATGTGTGTTGGATGAGTATCTTCGCGTGCCAATTTTTGCAATATGTCAAACATGAGAACACGGTAATCTAACAAAGTGTTCATGTTTTTTAGGTCACGCATCACGCATGACTATATTATATATAAAAAAAATGATAGTATATCATGGAAAATATATTTTATCAAATAAGACTCTCTACACTCTACTATACCCTATTTTGTAGTTGTTTAATATGCATAAGACAAAAAAAACATAATGTCACAGTGCTAACTTGATAGCATGCCTAATTGCACATCCAAAATTTTTTTTCTCATCTCCCATTTATATGAGAATTTCTCATATATTTCAAAAAGCTCTAGTCCCACATTAATTGGCTCACAAACCTTTTAAGTGTTTTTATACCTTTAGTAATTGTTGTATTGGTTAAAAGAGTTGAGAAAGGAGTTGGGCTCGTGCGCATGGGGGCTAAGCCGTTTGGGCTCTTCGAAGTTCAAATCGATGGATTCCCCCTTGCGCGCATGATAAAGAGCGTCCTGACATTTTTGCAAGATTATTTGTTGAATTTTTGCACCTTACCTGAGAACACATGATTTTCGCCGTCCGCCATATTATTTTAGTTAAACAAATTTTAAAAAAAATAAACTGTTTTGAACTAAATTCGCCAACGCAGTTGGCGAATTCTATCTGAATTCGCCAACCGCGTTGGCAAATCACAACCCGTTGCGCTAGCTCAGCAAAAACAGGGTAGTCTTACAATATGTTTTGAAACGGGGGTATTTTGGTAATTTGTTCATCTGACAGGGGTAAAAGAGTAAAAATAACGTATAGCTTGACTCAAAATAAGACTCAAAATCCATCTGTAAGCCAAGGCAACAAATACTTGCCATCAGAAATTAGCATTCCAAACAACACAATCAGATGAGTCCTCATGCAACCACCCCTTTCAATAAGTGAAATGGGTTTGCTTACAAGGAGAGTGCTTTAGGATTTTTTGGGTCATTGAGTGGTTTAGGATTTTAATAGTAAGGGTTTGCAGGTAAGTTTGCTAACAATCTGACCAGCAAAATTGGGTACGATCACAAAGCCCAAAAAGTGGTTCTGTCTTGAATGGACCAAAAATTGATAGAGCGCTGTGCTTGACTTCCACTTATTTTCGCTCATGTCATTCGGATTAAAACGGAAAGAAAAAAAAACGAAAAAGCTCATATCATTGTATGAGAAATTAAAAATGCATCTTTCTGAATAAAAATTAAAAATGCATCTTTTCACATAGTTTTCAGATTTAGTTTAGCTTTAATACATTATAACTATTTTTATCATAAAATTATATGTAAATATAAATATAAATATTTTAAAATAAATAAAATTTTACTAAAAGATACTTTAATTAAATTTGACGAGAATCTACTCCATTTATTATGTGCATATAAGAAAGAAGGGATAAGAACTAAGTTGCTTATTAAAAGGGTTTGCAAGATTAGCTTTCATAAATTCAACAGTCAATGGAATAATAAAGCAATCAGTCATATTCATAATTATGGGCGAGAATAGGTCTAGTAACTGCCTGAAACTTATTTTAACTTCACTTGTATTAAACTTGAGTTAGCATATCTATTACATAAATTAGGCTAAGAATTTTTTTTAAAAGTTTTTCAACCGAGACAAGTCAGTTTATTAATATTTGTTCATATATTATTAAAGTATTATTATTTTATATTAATATAAATTATATATAATTATATAATACCATTTGTTATTTATGATGTATTTATTGTTTGAGCCTAATAAATTATTTATAATTTTTGGCCAATTAATCTGTTTTAAAGGCTTAACAAAAAAATTACTGGATAAAATTATCTATCTAAAATAAACAAACACAATATAGTCTCTTAAAATTAAATATGTAGGTCAACTTAAGAATGTAAAGTATCAAGTGGAATGGAAACTATTTTGTATTGGTTAGTACTCTAATTAAAAATGCTACGGTTAATATTTTGATTAAAAATATTCAAGAGTTTTACATTTTAAGTTGACTTATTCTCTCACTCATTTCATACATACATTTGTCAAAATTTAAATTGATCTCATTAATTTTAATATTAAATATTGACAAATGTACATATGAAATGCATAAAGAATAAATTAGACGCTTAACATAAAATAGATAAATATATTTTTTAAAAGATTAATTTAACTCACATTTTTAGTTTTCAGAAGCCCTGCTATTTTTTTTTAAAATTTCTCAACAACAAATTTGTTTAGTAATACTACTTTTAAGACTAATTGTGAGCTTAATTTACTGCTTAGTCTAAAATTATGACACATTTCCACCAGTATTCTTCCTAACCTATTAAACGCTCAACCATTCAATAAGCAAAAAAACCCCAAGTCCAAACGGATGACGCACGAAGCAGTTTCGACAACGCGAGACGAAGACGGGTAAAGGCCGCAGCACCCATTTCATTTCCACCCCTATAAAAACGGGGGAAGAGAGAGAGAGAAAGGGACTCTGCAATAACAGTTACTTCAGCTGAGTGAGTGAGAAACTCGTGATGTGACGATCACACATGGCTTCTTCTTCTTCTCCTCCTCCTTCTGCTCCCTCTTCCTCTCCGTCTCCCTTTCCCTCCACCTATGCCACTCGCATTCCGCTTCTCTCTGCTCCTCCGTCTCAGCCAGGTTCGTATTCGCTTCTCTCTCTTTTTCTCTTCCGAATTCTATTTTCGTTATTTTGATTTTCGCTTTCTTTAGTTTGTTTTAGATTCGTGTAGTTTTCGTTTCTTTCGATTCAGTTAGGGATTGAGCTTTGCTTCATTTCGCTGTTTGTTTCCCGAGAAAATGTGCCACTAGTCGAGAATTTTTTAATTATTTAATCGCGTTCTTTTTCTTTATTTTTTACTTTCGGTAGAGATATACTGTTTGATCGAGCTGTGTTGAGGTTTTTCTTTTTCTTTTCTTTCTTCATTCTGCTGTTTGTTTCTACGGAAAATGTGCGATTACTCTAGATTCTAGAATATCTCGATAGTTTGATCGCGTTTTTTTTTTCTCTTCATCTTCTTCTTTAGTTTCTTTCGGTATGAATTAGTGTTTGATCGAGCTGCGTTGAGGATTTTCTTTCTTTCTTTCTTGCTTGCTTTCTGCATTCAGCTGTTTGTTTCCCGAGGAAGTGTGTGATTAGTCCTGTTTTTCTCAGTAATTTGATCGCCTTTTTTTTTTCTTCTTCTGTACAAATCTACTGTTTGAACGAGTTGTGTTGAGGTCTTTTGTCTTTCTTCATTCTGCTGCTTGTTTCTCGAGAAAATGTTCGGTTACTTCATAATTACTCAATAGAGTGATTGCGTTGTTTTTTTTTCTTGCTTTAGCAGTACGGATCTACTGTTTGATGAAGTTGCGTTGAGTTTCTTTTTCGTTCTTTCTTCTTTCAACTAATCAGCTGTTTGTTTCCCGAGAAAATGTGTTACTACTCCAGAATTTCTCAGTAATTTGATTGTTTTCTTTTTTACGGTACAAATCTGCAGTTTGATCGAGTTGTGTTGAGTTTTTTTTTTTTTTTCTTCATTCTGCAGTTTGTACTTTCTCGAGAAATTGTGGTTACTTGGAAATTGTGTGATTACTCCAGAGTTTCTCAGTAATGTGATCGTGTTCTTTTCATTTTTTTGCATAAATCTACTGATTGGTCAAATTGTGTTGAGGTCTTGGTTACTCCAGAATTGCTCAATAATTTGATTGCATTCATTTCTTTTTTCCTTTCTGCACGAATCTGCTGTTTGATCGAGTTGCTTTGATTTTTTTTTTAATCTTTTTTCATTCCGCTGTTTGTTTCCCTAGAAAATGTGCAATTACCCTAGAATTTCGCTATTATTTCATTCCACTCTTTTTGTTTTCTGTGTAAATGTACTGTTTGATTGAGTTATGGTGAGGTTTTTATTTTCTTCCTTTTACGTCATTCTGCTGTTTGTTTCCTGAGAAAATGTGTGACTACTCTAGAATTTCTCACTAATTCCATTGCAGCGTTCTTGTTTTCTTTCTTTGCAAACTGTTTGATCAAATTGCGTTGAGGTTTTCTCTACTACTATAATTTGAGGGCACTAACTTGGATTTCGCGAACTTCGATTTGATCAGGTGACAAGCCTTTCGATGAGGATGTATCTCGCTCAAAGCCGGGACTGATTCACATTGTGACCACTGCGTCTCAACTCCCTGTTGAGTTTCTGGAACCCTCACCTCAGAAGCAGATCATCGTTGGTTTTGATTGCGAGGGTGCTGATTTGTGTCGCAATGGAGCTCTCTGTGTAATGCAGGTAAAGCACATATCCTCTGTTATCTAATTTTGATTATCAGAAATGAGAATTTTATATAAAATATACTGAAGTTGTGTTGATTTCAGTGCCTCTTTTTGCTATGTTTGAAAAGTTAGAATTGACACATTACTGCTGTGTTCTGTAATTATCTAATTGCGATTTGTAATTTTAGGGTAGTGATTGTTCGGATCATTGTTTACTGCTATAGTGAGATAAGCATGTGATGATTTATTTGTAGTTTTTTTCTTTTGATAAAAATTTATTCGTAGTTGTACTCTTGTGGTTTTTTTGCTCTTGTTGAGGATTATTTTGTTAAATCTTGGTATGGAACTTGGCTTGAGCTTCGTGTTTCTGCAGCTGGCATTTCCAGATGCTATATACCTGGTTGATGCAATTGAAGGGGGAGATGCGCTTATCAAAGCCTGTAAGCCTGCACTCGAGTCTGATTACATCACAAAAGTAATTCATGATTGCAAAAGGGATAGTGAGGTCTCTGATTTATTTCATTGCTTTCTTTCTTTTTGTTTTATTTGTCGAAGTTTAAGAATGACTTAATCATAGAAAAGAAAAGTTTGAAGCATTTATAAGGTGGTAATATTTATAAACATATTGTTGTTCTCTAGGCACTGTACTTTCAGTTTGGCATCAAGTTGAACAATGTGGTGGATACCCAGGTGAGCTCTCCCTTCCCATTCTGTTAAGTCTTGTTATGGTGGCAGATCAACTTGCTTCCACAGTAGCACACTTTTTATATATACAGACCCCGATTGCTTTATGATTATGTTTAGATATGTTTTTGATTTTATCATTATTTGATTGGCTTTAATATGTTCAGAAATATAAATTGAACTCATTGTCATTGTGTTTGATCCTTTCAACAAGTATTGAAGATTTACATGGTTTTTGCTTTAGTTCATTGTCTATCTTAAGTAAAACAGCAAGTGCCCATCTGTTAAGACCCTAAACCTAGAGGAACTTTTGGCTTATGGCACCAGTTACCATGAAGGTGATGAAGGGTCTAGTTTCTTAGAGTTTGTGGTCGAGAAAATAGCAGAGGGAGTGAATTTGGCATCCACTATTCAGTAGATAGTGGATGTTCCACTAACTAGCCAGCCAGCCAGTATGTAATCTGTATCTTATAAAGCCAATCCATGAAAAACCAATTCATAAGTAGATGCATTTAATTGGATTTATGTATGGGTGGGCTGGATATGTCATGGATTTCCACATAATTCTGCCACCCCTTTTCTTAAAGGTGGACTTCTTTGGTTGCGCCTTTTTTAGGTGATCCATTTGAATTTATGAAATATCAGGATTGGAGAGAGGAAATGTCCCTTCCTTAGCTGTTGTTGATCTTTATATTTTCTTGTTGGTTGTACTAGGATTCCAAAGGGTTCTTATGCCAGTGTAGTAAATGTTTATAAATATTGATCATTGTGTTTTATTAAGCATCATATGCCATATTTGATTCAGATTGCTTATACACTGATAGCGGAGCAAGAAGGACGGAAGAAAACAGATGACTACATTTCCTTCGTTGGCCTCCTTGCCGATGAACGCTTTTGTGGTACTATATATGTTGTGGTATTCATTAAAATGATTTTTGTTGATCGTGATTTCTTTATTGACAAAATTATTCTGGATGGAGATGATTAAGAGATCTGAATAAGATCCTTCTAGTTTTGGTTCCTACCTCCATATTCACTTTGAGGGTTTGCATGCAGGCATATCATATATTGAGAAGGAAGAGGTTCGGGTTCTCCTTCGACAGGTTGGTTTTAGAGTTATATTGGTTGAGTAGATAAATCATGTTTACTTTCGTGCTCAAAAGTTAAAATTATTGGTCCAGCATGCACTTTTGATTTCATCATGAGAAATCATGTCCAAAGGTTTAATAATTGATACCTAACACTAAAACGAGCATGCAACTATAGAAAGTTCTTAAATATTAAGAAACAGTAAAACATCATTAATCTTTTAGTCATATAATTTACAGTTATACATGCATCATAAATATACGAAATTCATTTATCCACGTGTTGATGTAGATTTATATGTTCACATGGCCTATCATAGCAGAAATATCAAATATTTATTATATATCTTTGTCATCAAATTGATCTCTACCATAGTGATATTTGTAATTTGTAATTGTAATGTGTTGGCAGGACCCCAAGTTTTGGACATACAGACCTTTTTCTGAACTTATGGTTCGTACAGCTGCTGATGATGTCCGTTTTCTTCTCTACGTTTATCACCGAATGATGGAGAAATTGAATGAGCGGTCTTTATGGCACCTTGCGGTTCGTGGTGCCTTGTATTGCCGATGTTTTTGTGTGAACAGTAATGACTATGCTGATTGGCCATCTCTACCTCCTATCCCAGGTCTGGAAAATCTGAATGAGAATCTTATATATGAAATATATGTTCTTATTTCAATATACAAAACTGTATGGATGCATGATGTTGCTAGTTGCCTTTATGCCCCCCAAGATGTTGCCAACTGAGTTTAATTTGAAATAATATGTCAATTGATGATACTTGAATTAATGGCGATGGAATGATTTGTGAGTTGAAATATACCGAAGTTTCTCCTCCTCCATATTCATGCAAAACAAATTATAGTTTGGTGAAGCTTCGGTCTACTTTGTTCATTAGAGTATTAGGTTACATCAAGGGGCAAGTATTTCATTCTGGAAAATGCTGTTTTGCACTATAATTTCGTTTATGATTGTACTATGAAAACTTTCGTTGGGGGAAAAACCCCTTGATGTCCGCTCCCATATTTGCTCTCTCTCTCTCTCTCTCTCCCCCCTCCTTTTACTGATTGGTTAAACAATTGTTTTGCATCAATTTCACAAAAATTCTGTCAGGCCAAGTAGCATTACTGTTTCGTTTTTAGCTTTTTAGGTTAATCTACTACTAACTAGTGGATACACGTGCCTTTTGGTCTACTTTGAATGCTCTAATGATTGATTCATGTTATTCTCTGCTAAACAATATGCTTTTTTTCTTGTAGATAAGCTGAAAGCTGATGGATATAGTCCTGAGGAGGAAATTCTTTCAGTTCTTGACATTCCCCAAGGAAGGATGGGACGCATAATTGGGAGAAAAGGGGCTACAATTTTGTGGATTAAGGAGTCTTGCAAGTATAAATTTGTTTCTATGCTTTCAGTTTCCTTGGTTTAGCAAGTACTTTTTTTTTCTGGGTGAATTTGTAAAATACTTTGATCCATAAATCAATTGCCTATTTTGATTTTAAATGCATTTGTTGGTTCAGTGCGGAAATTGTCATTGGAGGTCCCAAGGGCCCACCCGACAAGGTTAGTATATCAACAACCTTGCCATTACAATTCATAAGCTCCAACTTCTTTAACTGCTTGATTTTTTCAATTTGTTGGTCGGTGATTTGTTATTGATTTGTTCATATGTCTAATTTTTCTTCTAATGAATAATAATTCTATACCATTACTCCAAACACGATATTTGCAGAAAGATATATAGATGGTGTTCAAATTTTTTTGTTATGTACCTGTTATGGTGTCTTGGATTTGCAGCTGATCTGATAGATTTCATTGAAAAATCCCTATGATCTCTATCTTTGATTGGTCAATCTGAAGCTGTTCAGCTCTAGTTTCTTCGTTCTATTATCTTTTAATGTGTTTCTTATGGTCACCATTATTTATTGCTAATTTCGAACCACAATTCGCACATAAAAACACTGATGTTTAGTTAGCTACGTGTCTTAGTGTTCATATTTTAATGTAGGTGTTCGTCATTGGACCAAAGAAGGAAGTGATGAAAGCTGCGGCCTTGTTAAGGGGCAGAATAATAGATGTGTAGTGAGGAAAACGCTTTGCTTCTCTTTCAACCGAGCATCTCTCATAGACCTCAGTTTTCTTTAGCCTATTGATAGTTGGATTGAATTAGGGGGTTGAGGTTGATCAATTACCCGCAACCCTTTTTCCCCGCTTGCAACTGCCGGGAAAATACAAAATAGAAACAAAAAGCAAAATTGTTTGAAGTTTTCTAACGACAAAACTGCTGAAAAAACATCTCAATTCTCGTCTCGTTTAGACTGGCCATTATACTGTGCCGTGAATGGCCATCAGATCACATGAATTTTTTACCGGATTTTGGCGGGCTTTTTAATTCTGTGCCGGTTTAACTCGATTTTAATTGGTTTGCTAGAAAAAACCGTCGTAGCTCTTTACTTCACCAGTTGGGTCTATATACTACTATTCATATGGCCTTGTAGTTCGTCTCGTTAGGCTTTGACTGCATTCATAAAATTTAACCCGAAAAGGTTCAAGGTTGTATGCCTTGAGATATTTTTCTTCTTATTAGTCTAAAGGCGTATTTTGTTACCTAAAAAAGTCTATAGATGTGGTTATAAGTCTAAAAAGGATTGAATTTTATGAAGGCAACCTAGTTATTTTAAGACTTAGATTGGCAACATAGTTAGATTTTATTTAATTCTTTACTAGATTATTTTGACGTTATTTACAAGCTCAATAATTATATTTTGTGCCTTTTTTTTCCGAATGAAAAAACTTTGCAAACTAGTAGACGAATGAAAAATTTGGCTACGTAACTTAATGAGTCATGAGATAAATTCAATTAGAGCTGGTTTAGATAACATAACTTTTGATTGTTTTGTAACTTTTTGAAAGTTAGAAGTTATATTTTTAAATTTTGTTTTGTTTAACTAAACAACTTATTACTTTCCAAAAAGTTAATTTTAGTGTTTTTTGAGAAGTTAAAATATTCAAAAAGCATTTTTTAAAACATTTAAAACAAAAATTTATTTTATTATATATTTAAAAATAAAATAATTTATTTATAAGTTATTTTCAGAAATTCCTTTTGTGATAAGTTTCTTTTGAGTGGTGTATTTAAAGGGGCTAATTCTTTTTTTTTTTAAAGCTAGAGTTACGTTACAAAACTTTCCCTTTATTTTTGACTTTTGACGTAGGTTTGACGTTTGTGGGGGCAGAGGACCTAACTATCGAAGGGTGAAACCTTGTTTTTCTCCCTCTTGAATTCCAACCTTGTTTTAAAGTGAACGATAAATATTCATTTTGTTGAGTAAATGATAACCCGTGCCTGTATTCAATTCCTAATATTCCCACCGAGGATAAAAACTTATCTCGTACATTATAGCGTGGGTCATATTTACCTCTACTTAGTCCAGGCCTACAACGACGACTTCCCCTCATCCGCCACCATGATGCTACCCATTACCTCAGTTGCAACACCAACCCTGCGGCTGAACCGGACCTGATTCCATTATCCATCAACTGCCTTTCTTCCTCTTCCTTAACCTGTAAACCCAATCCATCAGCACCCATTCCCATCCGACTTTGATC
The DNA here is from genome assembly GCA_003254905.1 of Nissolia schottii. Taxonomy (NCBI): domain Eukaryota; kingdom Viridiplantae; phylum Streptophyta; class Magnoliopsida; order Fabales; family Fabaceae; genus Nissolia; species Nissolia schottii. The sequence continues at coordinate 60,648 of QANU01041584.1, forward strand.
TCTAGCAAGGTGAGGAGCAACACTTGAGGATGGCTAGTGGTGAGAGAGATGTCTCCTATTCACTAAACTATTCTCATGTAACATTCCTATCATTGAGTCAACAAATTTAAAACGGAAGGCCATATTTTGTCAGCCAAAATTTAGAGATCAACAATGTTTCAAAGTTTGTGCTAGTAATTTACAAAAGCATAAAAATTTAGAGACTCCATACGTTTTCTCTATTATTTAATATGTAATAATATTTCCACATGTACATGTCAACCTGTCCTGAACCCACGTTTGTGCACTAATGCACTGCTCGAGTAAAATAATTACCTGAGATTATTTTGGATGTATATGTAATAGCATACGCATTAGCACTGCTTTGTGCTTAGGCACATATATGCAATTAAGATTAACATCAGCAGCAAGAAATTAAAACACAGAATACATTTTAGTTTGGCACAATCGAACAACATAAAGAAAAAAGCTTCGACAGCTTGATCTTCAAGTATTTCACAATGAGTAACATGTTAACATACAACTCAAAGCATTGCCACCATAACTTTGGGCACTGCATGATGTTGCAATCGATCAGAGATAAACAGCATTGACACGCAGTAGTAACTTACCTCTAACATAATAAAATCACAGTAATGTGAGAAACACATATATATGAACAAAACCCACCATGCCAAGGAGCTCAATAGTCTACATAATGCCGACACACAAAGAATGAGCGAAAATGTGATAGCTGGCTATAGAATCTTAGAAATTATTTTACTTTTGGAACCCGCCAAATTGATATTGCTGGCTGCCAAGGCTTGAGAATAAGTCGTCTCCAATTGACGGCTGTGAAGGAGTGATTCCAGATCTACCAAGACCTGGCTGTGAAGGAGTGATTCCAGATCTACCAAGACCGGATCCTGAACCCATAGCTCTACCCATGTAAAATGAAGGTGGAGGGGGACCTTTCTCCCTTTCATCTGATCCATCGCTCAATCCGCCAACAATTCCAACATCTGCTAGATTTACTTTTTTGGCTGCAAAACAATAAAAGAAAATTATGTAAGCGACTCAAACAATTGACATTTTAGGGGCGACAAAAGCAGAATGTGTTTTTTAAAAGTAAAAATTAAGCACATTCTAACACCAACGGGCAAACAAAGAGCACAATTTGTACTTAAGAGTAAGAGTACATCATTTAACTCATTGATTCATGATAGTGCACATGCGGAGGGGAGCAATAGGTAATGGATGAACACACAAGTAGTTTACCAGGATCCTCCAACCATATTCATGAATTTATAGTTAAGCAGGGACTAGAGCAACTTTAAGATCGGAGTGCAACACATCAATCGCTGTGGTATTGTGTCCTAAAAAGCTACGACCCTGAGGAGTAGATTGTCATTGGACATGCTCACCGAAGAAAAAGACTATACAACAAATTGTTTAAAAATATGCAGATATAGAACAAGAGCAACTTCACACAGAATGAATTATGCTGTGGAAAAACTGTTAAAAATAGTCAAGATAACAAGCTTACGAGCAGATATGTTGAGATCGATCAGTCCACGGCTTAGTGAATCAGCCCAAATGCCAGATTTCACCTGGAATGCATCCTTTATAGGAGAGACTTTAGCGTCTGCTAAGAATTTACCATTCAAATTGTCATGGCTGCCATCACTGACAACATTATTCGAAGGCTGCGAAGATACTGAATCAGATTGAGAAGTAAAATCACCAAAAACATCAGATCCATCAAAATTATTAAGTGGAACAGCAGCAAAGGGATCGAAACTGCTATTATCCACAGGAGCCGAGTTTCCTGACTTGTCTGATTGCACAACTGGTTCTGGAACGGAAAATAAGTCAACTGTTGGTGTGACTGAAGGAATGGCTGGTGTAACTAAAGGAATGGCTGGCTGCGATGCAAATAGATCCACTTCTTCCTGTACACGAGATCAACAATAATACAGACCAACGAGAAATTAAGCACTGCAAAGGAAAATGTGCCGAAAAGAAGGCAAGTACATAAACATTATTCTCTCCCATGAGTTATTCACAATCACAACTAAAAAAATTTAAGATGAACAATTTTTCTCATATATTATTCAAAACACTAAGAATGATGTCAAAAGGCGTGCATCGCTAATAATTGTAAACGGCGTGCCTCACTCCAGCCCTTGGTTCCCCCCTCCCTGACCATTTTAGCAAGCTAACTTCTACAGTTACTTTAATTACAATCTCAAAAACATATTAGTTTGGGAAATGAAACTGATATAATTCACAATAAGGAACAGGCCAATAATATTTGCAGCATTATATCTTTTCAGGGCACCAATTATCAAGGAAGAGGGAAGTTCATGGCATAAAAATCAGCAGGTAATCTACAGCAGACATGAAAAAAACAACTGCAAGACTAAAGTGACGAAATCTAACCCGTGGTTGAGAACTAGCTACTTTGTCCAAATGAGGTGGTGCTGATACAAATGCTGCATCCGCAAATAGGTCAACCTCGGGCACACTACTAGCAGCGGGTTTTTCTGTAGAAACAGATGTTGGAGCATCCAAGAGGTCACCGATTAAATCTTGTCCAAAGAGATCAACCTGGTTAGAGCCTGCAGCTGAAGCCTCTGTTGAAATGAAAACTCAATGATTAAATATCATTTAAAAGGTAAAAAGTGCTACTAAAATAATAATAATAATAATAACTTTAAATAGATCTTTTTTTTATTATTTGGTTTTTCTTCTTTATGGTAGACCTTTAAAATAATTAAATCAATTTGGTTTTCTTCTTTATTTTTGCCAGCGGGCTGCCCTGGGACTAGGGGGATGGGGTAAAACTATATGCTTGTTCACTGGTTATTTCAGGAGCAGATGGCCTTAGTTTGTCAGCACAGGAATCAACAAAAGGAGGTTACAATGAAAGAAAGGGCATTATTTATACACCATTCTTACACATTTCCTTTTTCAATAATAATCCCAGAAAAACAAGCATGATAAAACAAGAGAACAATAGGTTCCAACACACACACTCTATCCTCCCCTCCCTACATCCAGCCAAAAAAAAAAAAGAAACAAAAACTGGAGAGGTGTAGAGAAAAGGTATGCAAAATGGTGTCAATCATCATATAGAGATAATTGGCTCTACCAAACTATTCACTGAACTTCGAAGGCTTGTTCACATAAAACAGAAAAATGTTCATCACAGTAATTTCTGCTGCACTTGAATCAATAGGTTAATATTTCCCTTAAAATTAAAAGAATGGAATCAGCAACCGGGATGTAGGAGACTTTTCAGAACACTTACTAGCAGAAGTTCCTCTTGGATCAAAATCATCAAAGTCATCCTCAGTATTGTTTGCAGGTGCACTTGAACTTTGAGAAGATACGGAACTGTAATTAGTAGTTGGCTTTGATACTCTGGATGGCATCTTCTCCTGACTTTTGCTGCAAGATATACATTATGGAATAAGAATATGGGCAATATAATACAAGTATTGCAGTATGGAGAGGCAATGGTGTGTGCCTATCCAAGCAAAAAACTGAAGCTAGTACAAGTAAAAGGTACATGAGATAAGCATACCAAATGTCCCACTTAATAGTTCTCTCAAAAGTCAAACCGTGCTTGTTGAACTAGAAATGGAAGTGTAAGGATCAAGGCTTGAGTCTGGCTTTATTCTAAAAACCATTCATTCTCAACTAACGTTATATGAAGGGCTGGTATAGTAGCATTAGAGCTAGAACCTTAATTTTCCTCCAAGGGTGTCAAAGGCAAAGGAAGATAAAAACTAAATACACATCTAATGCACACCAACAAATTTTAATTGCAACGGATTTAATATTCTTCTATGAGATATGCTGAGTTGAACTGTACAAACAAGAGATTGCATGTCCATATGGTTATCATGAATGAATTATTATTATTTAGTAAATGTTCTATTGAAACAACTTACTACTTAAAAGTAATCTTTTGAAGCAGTTTGTCAAAACCAAACAAGCCCCTTATAGTAAGGAACTTAAATAATTCTAGAAATTTGAGGCAGCAACTTGACAAACAATAACTAAATACGAAGTACCAGAAAACAACATACACCAAAATATATGCCTTTATAACCGAATTTATGTACTGTTCACTATTGCTCCAAGTTCAAAGTTACCAAGGATTATGGCAATATGGACCAATTACAGCATGGAATGAACATAAAATACATTTATAACTATTTGCTCACTATCATAGCAGTATGATATGCCTTACCTGACAGAGCGTGCAGAACCCTTATTGAAGGAGTTCTCTTGATCGTCAATTTTGACACCATATCGTGACTTTCCAGGGTAATCTTTCTCAACATTTTCTTCGTCGTAGTGCCCCTTGTCTCTGTAGCTATCGCTGAACTTGTCACCATCTCTTGAATGTGAACCAAAGCCTGAATATTTCCCATCACTGCTCTGATAGCCGCCACTACTAAATGTAGCTGACCCAGACTTGTATGTGATTCCACTAGAAGAAACTCCAACGTACCTAAATTAAGCACCCCAAAAGAAAAACAAGAAAATTATTTACTAGCAACACAATCTTTAGTAGTTTAGTTAAATGGAATTCTGGGTTTAAAGTACTGACATAATTAACTTACTTGTCGCGGTTTGCAGCAGCTTTATTTCTGGCTTGTTGTATCTTATCTCTATCATTCAAAAGGGCCACAATGTTTTCTGCCTTCTTTCTGACATTGAGTCCCACATCCTTCCCACTAGGCTCAACATATTCAAAACTAGAAAGAGCCTTCACAAATCCAAAGTAAATGATGATTATGTAAGAGAATTTTCTCTTTTATTCTTATTGTCAGCAATATTAAGTATTACTAGAAGAAGGAAAAATAAAAAGCTAAATACAAGAGAATGGCCCTTACTGATATCTGAAAAGTATGCTCTATAATGTCATCAACTGCACGCTCAGATCCATGTGCTACCAAATACTCTATAACAGCTAACGCCTGGAGTATAAGTACTTCAAGTTATTGAAAGAAAGGCAGGTTTCATGTGCCTTAAAAATCTTAGAAAATAACGTGGTTATGTGGAAAGTGTTACCTTGTATACGTAACGCCAATCCTTTCCAGTTTCAGCCAGTCTTGTCCAAAGGACATTCATGACCATTTGACATTCAGTACTGAAAGGTATAGAAGAAGCAATCAACTAACTAGAAATACAAATTTCCTATTAATAAGAAAGTAAAAAAAAGAAAAGAAAAGAAAAGAAAAGATGAACATATAAAGTAGCATAATCAGAAAAGAGAGAGATAACTGCTTACAATTTTTTGGTAGCCTGTGCAATCTCTGCAAGTGCTGAACCATGAGGACCCCAGGGTTCATTATCAGTTGCATCCAACACCTAGATTATAATAGTAAAAAAATTCAATAAAGTAAAACGCGTGGAGTTATTATTCATATGATTCGAAGTTTGAACATTGAAGCTATAATGCATTCCACAGTCTATGTCTACAAGAGATCAAAGGTCACAACATATCACTAATCCCATAGTAATTCTACTTAAATCACCAAGTTAAAGTTAAAATGAAAAACTTTGTTAACTTCAAAATTGAAAGAATCACCATAACTTCAAATTATTCATATCTGTGAATAATACGCCATACAAGAAATTCTCTATATAGTGCTGTTATCAGAAATCTTCCATCTCGACCAGCTACTGGTGTATAATGCATTTGCACAGGAATGAGGCTCAAAACTGAATTTTCCAAGTTCCAACAAACAATCTGGAATTGCTGGCACGACTATATCCAAATGGTATATGTTATGTCATTCAAACGCAACATTCTGAAAGTTAGCGAACACACGCCATCAGGGCATTTATTCCACACTACGTTTTATCAACAATTTTTTGACATTCGTGTGATAATTCTACCCCTTTTTTAACCAGGAAAATGATGAGGAACAGAAACTACTCTGATGCGCATTTTACATATAAATCAAATCTAGAGCAACACAATGCAATTCATAAACTTCGACTATGGAGATTCAATTCAAAATACCAGGATTTCTCAGAAAAAATTAAAATTAAACAGTAATCATAAGATTTTCAACAGGAATCATACCATTTTCAATTAAATCAAAGCAAAGTATCAGTAATTGGAGGTTTTTTTTTTACCTTCTGCTCGATTTCGGGAACCTTGAGCACCTTCAGATTCACCTCTCTCTTTCTGATTCCACAAAATCAATCGCAACCACAACAACAAGGTGAATTTCGGGTTAACATTTATTCGCGAAATCGCATAACAATAAGATTAAAATAAAACAGATTGCAGGAAGAAAAAAAAAAAAAAAAAAAAGAAAGAGGAAAAGCTCACTCACATTTCTCGAACGGTTTGATCGAAGACCTTCATGAAATCCATGGTGGAAACACGAGAAGTTGAAGATCTGAATCTGAGAAGAAAGATCTATAAAAGAAAAGGGAAGGGTTATGAGATGAGAGTGATAAATTGCAAGCAAAAATTCGATGGCTTAGGTTCCTTCGAGTAGCAACGATTTAGAGATCTAATACACTCCCATTCGGACTTTTCTTTTTTCTTTTTTCCCAACTATTTTTCTTTTTTAATTATTATTATTGATTCTTCCTTAGATACCCATTATTGTTATATTGTTATTCATATTGAGTTTAATTTTTATGTAATATCATTTTGAAATGAAAAATATGCTGAGCATAAAGTTTGTGTTTGGTATCAAGATAAAACATGAAACAAATACATGAGACAAAAAAAATTGCATGATCTGTCTTATTGAAATTGAGACGCATAAGATAGAATTTTTTTTTTGACTATAAATACAAAATTTAACTTTGGAATGACATAAATTTATTTGTTTCCATCCATGTGTTGTCCCTATATTATGTCTCAAGTATTAAATGCAACCTAATAATCTACACTTTCGTGAGAGCTTAATTACTCCAAGAGTAGTCAATGATAAGTACAATGGATTCACCAATACATAGATGAAATCACATTGTTATTCAATCACATGACGTCAAATAATTAAAGTTAAATTTTTTTAGATGATAATTATGAGAGGCAACTAATTTTAATAATGTGACAACATATTATTGAATGACGGTTAAGAACTCTTTTACACTAAAGAAAATAAAAATGAAATTCTAGTTTTTTTTTTGTTTTGCATTTTTCTTTATCCCACATTTATTTATTTATATTTATTAGAAGTAATTGGCAACTTTTAAAAGTACAAAATACACCATGTACAAAAAAAACTAACACATAAACTAATTATTGTTTAGTTCGAAACTAACTTAAAGTTTGTTTGGTTAATTTTTTCAAAGGTTGGGAAAAGAGGAAAATTTTCAAAAATAAAATAACAAAAGTACTATATTTCTCAAATGAACTAGTTTTAAAGTTATTCTTAAAATTAAATATTTTCCTTATAAATTGACTCATATTTATTTATTTTTTAACTAGGAGTCAATTCTAATCGACTTCTATTGTAAAAATTTTAATTTTTTTTAAAATAGGAGTCGATTCAAATTGACTCCTTTAATCGACTCTTAAAGGAGTCTATTTGAATCGACTTTTTTTGGAAGGAAAAAAAAAACATAATTTTTCTCACTATGTACCAAGTTTCAGTTAAAAAAAACGTATGATATGCATGTTTATGATAGCTTATGGATGCGTTTTATGGATGACTTGTCAATTGTTATATCATTTTTTGTTTAATTGTTATTAACTTTATTCTTTAGAAAAAAAAGTAAGCTTTCGTTATATTATATATGTGTTTATATCCAGTTTATGGATATGTTTTGTTATTACTTATTATGTCGCTTTTTATTTAGTTGCTACAAACTTTATTTTTTATTCATACGTAAACAAATTAGTCATAAAGAAATAATAAATTCAACAAAATAAATCATATAATATAGTAACATACATAAGTTACGTTACATAGATAAAGTTACACAAATAATTATATAAAGTTACACACAGTATATACAAAATCAAAATAACCATAAACTATCTACCGGGGGCATCAGGGTGTCGACATTTTGGGACATATTATTTTGCTCATGTGGCATGTCGGCGTGCACCTCCAACGACTCGAGCAGTGTGGATGCTATTGCTAAGCTCTCCTTGGTCCCTGTTTTCACCTTGTGATCCCAGTGGAACAATGGAGGCGATGCTACTTGCTCTAAGGCGCCACGAAGATCTCGCTCCATAGAAGTCGTGTCGAGGGGTGCGCTAGGCCCAGCATCAGCACTTGATGTGGAGGATGATAGCAGCAAGAATCGTCAAATTTGTACAACATCCGCGTCAGTCCCTAAGAACTTGTCCTCCCATTGTGGTGCAGCTGGCGTGTATGGCTAAGGTTGATAGACATTGTCATCGCCCACTAGAGTCTGCTGCTCTGACGAAAAAACTCTGTCCAAAGACAACCCAATGTCAACCTAACCCGAAGCATAAAGAGTCAACACGGTGACAAAATTTGAGATATGGCTCCTGGTGCTACCAAAACCCCACTGACGTCTCCCCTCTTGAATAGTGACTGCTAGAAGCATATGTCTGCTGCTAGGGGGCGCAAGCTTAGTCGACTCGTTATCCACGCTAGCATCTGCATATGGCTGCTACTGTTGGAGGGCTCGGGCTCATCATCCATCGGAATATCGAAGTCCTCAATATCAAAGTTATCGGAGTCTTTGTACTGTTGCTAAGATGCATCTGTCCCCCCTCTTCCTAACTGGTAGTGTAAGCCAGTCAGGAGTGGGAGTTGAGACTGCAACTAGCACAACCTCATCAAGAACATTTGTTAGCAATAGGGTTGTCAAACAGGCTAGCCTGACCCAGCTAACCTATGGGCCTAAACGAGTCAGGCCTTAATGAACTTTTCCTATTTACGGACAAATTTTTATGTGTTTGGTCTGTCTATTTATGTGGATAAATAGGTTAATCTGCGAGTTTTGCCTATGTTAATACTAAACGAGCCAATTTGCTCGCAGGTTAAACGGGTTGGGTATAAATAAGCCGAGCTTAAACGGGCTTTTGCTATACGCGAGCCGGATTTTATATGTTTTAGTTCGTCCATTTAACCGAATAAATGAGTCAGGCTCACAGGTCGGGTTCATTTTGACAACCCTAGCTAGCAACTTCCTGAACACTAACTCAATATCCTCTGTAGCAAATTATAAAAACCTTTGAGACGATGCCCTGTATCATAGAAAGTACTAGAAGGAGGGTTTGGTGTCTACAGAAAGGGAGTATGACACTACCCTATCTGCACGCATATCCTAAGCCTTGTGCCACCTGACATTAAATACAAGCTATTGGGTCCCCTTAGCCCCCTTGGCGTCCTTCAAGTGCAGACGGTCGATGTTGATTGACATCCGGGGTATCCACTAGGCAACATTGAACTGTCAAACCAAATGGTCTGCATGGTGCTACTCAACGATGGCAAAGCAAATAAGGGCAGTACATAATGCCCATATCACTTGCTTGTCGTATACCCACTCAAATATCACCACATTCATGAAGTCCTCGTTATACATCTAATTAAACTGTAAAATTAAAATAAAACATATTTTAGTCTCAACTATAAAACGACCATATCATAAATGACTTGATAGTTGGAAACATAGAAAGTAATTTGTTTTGCTTACCATGTATACCGCAAGCTAGTCAAGCTGGCCACAATAAGCAGCTAGTCGATCCTCCCTCGATGGCTTAGTAGTTATCTTAACATGACACCACCTACACAACAAAAATACAATTTCATAATTGAAAATAATAATTTAAATACATTAATATCCATCAGTTAAAAAATAAACTAAAACATTTATCGTGCATACCTTGCAGCCAACGGGACGGGTTAGCTGGGACATTCCCATCCATGCCCAGTAAATAAGCAACGAAATACAATCTCCAAACTCAGTCACAATGAATATGGTAGTGCGACACAATATAGAGTTACCAGGACTGCTGACCCCCCTATTGTATGTCCTCATCTCGGTCAAGTCCCCGATTTGTTACACAATAGGAACTCTCCAATCATGAACAAAATGTACACTCGGGTGCATCGCAGAATCGTCAGCTCATCTGCCTGCACCTGTCAATATAATTGATGGTACATTATTTGGACCCACTTCAGGTAGACACTAACCCCCTTTTCTGTAATACTGTGGGGACTTTCTCCAAGAAGCTCCTCAGACACACAACACCCACTAGCTCTTGCCATCATAGTGACTGGCTCAATTTCCTGTCCATTCGGTAATAACCGACCTTTAATGAGAAGACCGAGTATCACTGTAACGTCTTACAGTGTGACCGTGCACTCTCCATATAGTAAATGGAAAGTGTGGGTCTCGGGAAGCCACTTCTCTACCAGGGCACTGACCAATGCCCTATCATATTGGAATGCTTGCATGATGTGCGGAACATCCCAAAATTTGGCGACCAGCTGTCCCTGCTCCATTAGCGGATGCGGCTCATGAAAACTACTACTGCATTGTCGAGTCTCAAACACACGATCCTACAAAAATACATAAAAAAGAGTATTCAGACTGATTACACAAAAGTGACTCAAAATAATTCATAAAAAGTGACTCGAAATAATTCATAAAACATGTTGCATTCAAGTTTCCAAAAATCCTTTAGATCAATAACTATAGTTTCTTTTACGATGAAATCCATAAATTAATCGACAACTATAGCATTCAAGTTCCCAAAAACTCTATAGATCTAACATTGAAGCTCAATAAAATACTCTATGTTAGCAATTTATCAAAAAAATTTACATATACCTTATTAATCTATAATAAGTATAGATATAACTTACATTCAAGTTCAATAAAATATTCATTTGAACTAACATTCAAATTAAATAACATTTGTCTATTTATCTAACTAGCATAATGCTAACATTCATAGATCTAATTATTTATCAAGTTCAAGGTCAACAAATCTAACTAACATTCAAGTTCAATAACATTTATCTATTTATTTAAATAACATAATGCTAAAATTCGTAGCTTAAACTATTTAATAAGTTCAAGTTTAACAAATTTAACTAACATTCAGGTTCAATAACAATATTTTTCTATTTATCTAACATAATGCTAACATTCATAGATTTAACTATTTATCAAGTTCAAGTTCAACAAATCTAACTAACATTCAGGTTTAATAACAACATTTTATCAATCTAACAACTTATATATTTATCTATAAATTTACACTACCATTTTTTACCTACACTAACCTAACCTTTGTCTACAACACTAATACTAGCATAAATAAAAACACAAAAACGTTGTGATAAGGATATCTACGTACTTGAAAATTCACTCGAGATTGGATTTGGTCAACCTCCTTCAAACGTAACAAATTTACATCTTTCATTGCACTACGAACCAAAATATCAACCGCACAAGATTTTTATAGAGAAAAAGTGAATTTTTAGAGAGAGATTGGGTTAAAATTGCAAAGGAGATGGTTTAAACCAACTCCTTTATATAGGACTCCTAAAAGAGTCGATTTGAATTGACTTTTATTTTAAAAAAAATTAAAATTTTTATTACAGGAGTTGATTTGAATCAACTCCCTTTATTTAAAAAAATATTTATTTTAGGAATAACTTTTAAATTAGTTCATTTCGAGATATTTTTGTTATTTTATTTCCGAAATTTTTCCCGGAAAAGAACATAAAGATAGTAATTAGTTTAATGTATTAGATAAGGGGGGAAATGAATTCCGAAAAAACTAATTTAAATTGATTAGGTGAAAATTATTTTGCATAAAACTATTTTAAAAATATTTTGTTAATTATCAAACAACATTTATCTAAACTAGAATTTAGACACCTGCGATGCGCGAGAGCATTACACCATTTAAATACAAATTAGATTGATTTAAAATATTATATATATATATATATATATAAATCAAAACAAATTCTAACCATAGTGTAGAATTAGAACCTGAAAATATATGAAATTAATTTGTTATATTTTCTGGAAGTGATAGAAAAGGGTGCATGAGACGTGAATGCGTTTGTTTTAACTTTTAAAAAAATAACTAAAAATTTAATTTTAGATATAAAGTTCTAATTTGTTGAAAACAAATTATTTTGATAAATTATTCTTTTTATCTTCTCTTAAAAAGCTAAAAATATATTATTTTGAGATTGTGGTTATTTTTTAAAATTTATGCAAATATACAAAATTGGTTGTTTTAGCAAATAAAAAAGTGATTATTTTAACAAAATTTATACAAATATATTGCTTTGTTCAGCTTATATCTTTTATTAGTTCTTCTACCAATTTTTTTTGTAGGTCCTATAGTAACCTTATAATCATTAGAGGCGAAATAGTGAGTTCAATGTCCATGCTAAACCTAAGTTCTTTGACGAAGCAACAAACTCCCTATATCTAGCACATATAACGTAAATGCTTTTTTTTTATACCAACATATAATGTAATTATGTAAGGCAGCTACCCATTATGAATACAAAATCAGGAAAAATAATCATTGGGTGCATTGAAACTAACATATCTCAGGACAACCAATATGATTTATCTATCAGCTATAGTGAAAGCAACAATAATGAACATTAACAATAGGCTGCAGCAGTCCAAAGTCATAATTTCATGGATTTAAAATTTAATGTAACAGATGTTTGGGGGGGGGGGTGTGGAATGATTACCTTTTCTCCCAAAATAGGGTCAGTGATAGGATCCTCAACAACAGCCTGCCTCAAAAACACATTGCCTCTAGCAGCACGAAATAAAATTCTCTCAAATGCCACAGACTTTTCCCTGGGAACAAGGCTAGCTAAAAACCCCAACTTAACTTGCTTCGCCGAATCACCCAACAATTCCTTTGCAAACAAAACAAACAGCAGCAACCAATTCATTATAAAAAAAATATTGTCAAACATTATATGAGATTATGAGAAAAAAGTTATATATGAGCAGGTAAGAAATCTACTTGGTAATGTAATAAAGGTGTTTCCATAGATTCACCACTCAATTGACGTGATTCGTATTCTCTCAGCTGCTCTATGGCACGGCTTTGAGCTGAGTGGAAAAAATCACCAGCCTGGAAAAGAGAATAAATATTTACTGATTAGCCTGTATATCTTAAGATTTACACACGTAAATTTCAATTGTATAAAATAAAAATTACAGAATCATAATGCATTTTTCAATATCTGGACATCAGCATGTATATAATGTTAAAATTAAATAACTTGAGCAATCAGAGAAGTATTGAGAATGTTTACTAATCTAAGAGAGATTTGACACCGCCTAAATCAATATTCAGGAAAGCTATGTACTACAACATCAAATTTTAATAATTTTACAAATCTTCTTTGTCTCTTTAACATGCAGAATACGTGCCTTGGTGCATTGTCAACCCTGTTTTTCCTTCTATCAGTCACATCTTTCAGACCACTGAAATAATTACCTACACTAATTTTATCTTCATTACATCAATTGAACAAGGTTTTGAAATATCATAAGTCGTGAAGTGACTCAATTGTACATACTATGTTTTGCATAAATTTTACATAAAAGAATTTTTCAGTTAAAAACAATCAGCAGTATTTTGATTATAAGCTTTTCAAAAAACAAACGTAAGACAATCCAAACATGCTCAAACTCTTAACATCAACAGAAATACTCATACAAATTTTATACTTTCATTCCCATAAAAATAAGGAAAAACTCATATTGTACTTCAGTTATTTTCAATAACTATGAATCTTGAAGGAGCACAATGACCATTACAGGCCAATAATAAGAGCAAGCAGGCTAAATGCATGAAGCAACAGATAATTTACATTGCTCTCTTGATTACCCAAGATATTTGAATTGAAGACACAAAAGAGTTCACGGCTTAAGCAGAAAACAAACAGCACCTTCTGCAGAACGAGCTTATACTCCACAAGTTCATTGTAACAGCGTTGCAACTTTTCACCATTTGCATTCATCCCAGTTAACTCGGATTCAATTTCTGTAAGTTTTACCTATTACAAGGCAGAGCAAGGGTTAACTTGTACAATAAATAAATAGGGGGGGGGGGGACAACTTTTTTCAACAAATATATTCACTTACCTCAAGGTCATCAACCTTCACATCAATCGGCACTGTGGAATTAGTTGGTGAAACACCTGTTGGTGAAACATCTGCCTTCAACATTTGCTCCTTGAAGAAACGCAATTTACGAATGCCATGCCAACAGCAAAGAGAGGAGTGAGCAGCGAGAAGAGGGGTTGTGGAGGGCGAGCAGAGCAGGTCAGAGAGGAGCTAGCAAAACTCGAGAGGGGTTGCGGAGGGCCACAGGTGGGAGAGGGGTGGCGCGGTGGAGGTTGGAGAAGGTGGAGGGCGACAAGTCGGAGAGGAGCCGCAGAGGGTGGAGGTCGGAGGGGGTGGGAAGGGAGAAGAACAAATTAGGGATTGTTTTTAGCATATGGTGGAGAGGAAACAAATTAGGGTTTGATTAGGGATTTGAATTGAATTGGGAATTTTTTTAATTATTGGAAGCTGAAGAAAAAATTAGGTTTGAATTGGGAATTTTTTTTTACTATTGATTCTAATTGTAATTTTGGATTGGGAATGTTGTTTTGGAATCGGTATAAGAATACCCATTAATTGAAATGATGTAATATTTGACACTAAGAAGTAGGTAAGTATTGAACCAAACAAGAGTTATGTGGGCAAAAATATAAATTTAAGTAAAAAGAATGTGAACCTACCTCATTGACACTTGGTGAAATGTGATTGGTCCACCTAAGAATGATACATGTACCATCCAATTTCTGTGAGTACCGGATTCACCACCTTTAATCTCACCATGGTTTTTAGCCTCAAACTATGGTTAGAATAATTATGAACACAAATCTGATTAACCCTAAATTTTACCAAAGAGAATACAATTGATGCACAGAACATAGAATGTGGTTACAAAGACAACAAAATAGAATGACCAAGTCTTCCAAGCTTCCAATATCTACAATTTCCTCTTCTCGAATCTAAGAAGCACCATGCAGACACACATACAACTCAACACTGATACATGAACATGGCTAATTCTTAAATTATAAGATATGATACAGCTAAGATACAACATATAAACACAAAAGCTTAAACTAAAATAACCACATTCATGTTTCATAAGTCAGTTTTTAGTCAATGCAGACACAATAACATACTCCTCTTTTTTTCTTTTTTTTTTTTCCCTTCCTTTTTGATGGGTAAAGCATCACACAAGTTCCCTTGCAAAGGGATGACGAAGGTCAAAGACCAAAAACAAAGAACAAAAACCAGAAACAGAACAGTAGTGACAGAACATACATCAACCACACCAAACTACTATATCACCAAAAGCTCAAACCCAACAGCCCCTGAGATTTATGATATCAACAGCAGCCACCAAGATAACAGCAAATCCACAATTCTGAACCAACATCACTATACCTTTTGCAAGAATTAAAAATCCCAGAAGCAATAAAACTGCAGCTGAAAAACCAGAACCCCCAGCAGAGTAGCACAAAACAAAACCTGCGGCCTAGTACCTGATTGGTAAACAGACGAGTATCACCAGTCCCAACAACAAGAAGTCCCCAATCCTTCGCCATTATTATTTAGCTGCTTATAGTGAAATTTCACTTTTATTGATACAAAAGATCAAAAATTAATTGAATATAGACAAGAAGTATCCATGAAATATCCAATACAACATGTATCAGATGCCAGTACTGCAATTATTTTAAGTATAATTGCTTCCTAGTTTCTAATGCTGCTTGTTAATGCATCAAGATGGTTTCCATATCTGTTCAAAACTAAGCAAGCATGAAGATACGGGTACCAATACGTTTGTATCCCTAGACAAGGGTAATGTTATATATAATTTATATATAAGCTTGATAAAAACAATTAGAATACAGGTGAATATCAAGTACAAAGCAAAGTTGATTAAGCACAAAATAAAATTACAGGAGGTATTGTTGAGAGTAAAAAGGAGAAGTAAAGGGAGTGACTGACGAAGACAGAAGATGAAGAAATACACCAATTCTTAGTAGTAAATAGCGTACCCTCATGCTGCACAGCAACATACAGAAAGACATTTATCCTAAAATTGGATCTGGACATACGTGCATATGACAGACAACTGCTGCAAAGTTAAGCTCGGCTTGTTTTGCGTTAAACTAACAGCTAACATAAATGTTCCTTCTATATCCACAAGATGTAAGATATTAAAATGAGACTTACAAAGTAAAATTTTCTGGATAATATATGCCAGTTCTCAAAAAGCTCCTTCAACTAACCAACAGCCTGACCAAGTTCCTTCATTTACTTACTAAGCACTTCATCAGTAGATAAATCAGAATGAACATGTGTCAATCCTAGGCTTCAACAACTTAAATATCTGCTCTGCCCTTTGGTAATACAATGATACAGGTTTTGAGTTCTTGTTTCGAGAAAATGATAAATGCAAAAATGAGGATATGCCATTAGAGAGCACCTTTAATAAAGATATCTCCATAACACCTGCATTAGGTTTTAAAAGAGTTACTAAAAACATGAAATATTATCAATGCACAATTTTGCTTCTTTCAAAGATTGCAAATTGCAGTTTTGGTTAATGGACCAAAATTTTCACCACATTCTTTTCCTACTCTGAAACACATTAATGCATGAAACCATTGATACAATTTTTCTTCAATAAACAATAGATGCTATTCCTACTTTCTAATACTTTCAACCCTTACCTCATAAATCACCTATCCAAGTCATAAAACTAGACAATATTTTACCATAGCTGTCAACCACCTAGCACCGCCCCCCCCCCTTTTATTCGGTTTTAAGACCGGCATCAAAGTATAACATAGGAAAAATATGGCTTGATTCAATTCAGTTCAACTCAACTCACTAAAGAAAAAAGAGGAGTTTGTCTATCTCAACTCAATTGATGTGTCTGATCAAGTTTGATTGTTATCATGCCAAACTAGACATTCACAGCTAAAGTTGGCATCACTTGACTTCAGAAAAAAAATGTTTTAAATTTTAATCAAATGAAATAGAAACAGTATAGTGAACCAAACAAGATCAACAAAAGAACACATAACCAAAAAACACCAATAACAGAAAGGTGAACATGTATCACACTAATAAGATAATAACACATTATCAAAGACCTACATGATTCCATTTTTTGTAACTACTCAAATTTAGCTTCAAAACAAACCTTATGCTACATCAATGTTTATTATTCTCGGCTGCATTTTCGTCCTTCCCAAGTGCAACCACCACTTTCTTCAATATTGCTTCAGTAGGTTGGTGAGAGTTCTCAACTGCTTTTGAGATTGCTTGCCATTTCTCTCCATGTTTGGGTTCTGCAGCAATACACCTCTTCAATACATCCTTCTGGTTCTCCTCAGTACCATGCTGCAGTTCAAATTTGTAGCACAATGCCCAGAAATCCCCAATGTCAGGAGCTAACATCACAGCTCTGTTTAGCCAATTCCTAGCCTTGTCCACTTTCCTATCAAGCCAGAATAATTTGGCCACAGCAGCGATGACAAGGGGATCATTATCACATTTTTTGTGGGCATCCATACTCTTGATTTTACGCTGGGGACGAGGAGCCATCTCAATTGATGCTGCCCAAAGAATACCACTGTTGGGACACTCCTGCAGTGCTTTTGCCATCAAAATATCAGCCTCTTTCCTGAATCCATGCTTTAATTCTGCTCTAACAGCAGCTAGCCAGAGTTCAGGGTTTTGAGGATTCTTCTTTCGAGCCATTGTGAGAGATGCACGAGCTTTACTCAGTCCATGTATCTCCTCTTCAAGGTTAGCAAGAGAAAGCCAAAGAGGTACACAATAGGGACAATTTTTAAGTCCAGATTCATAGACCTTCTTAGCTTCTTTCACATGATAAAGACAATTATCAGGCTGATCAAGCCGCTTCGCATTCTCAGCAAGTCGTTCCTCAAGCTGGCCAAGCATCAACCACAGTTTGAAGAATGATGGGAATTGCCTCAGCCCTTCATCTAACAATCTCCTCTCCTCTTCAATGTTACCCAGTTCTCTCTCAACAATTGCAGATTTCATCCAGACTCTTTCCGTACCTCCTCTCTCCCTAGCTTTAGCCAACAACATTCTAGCTCTTTCAGGTTCATGGTTTTCAAATTCTAGCTTGAAAGCTGCAAGCCATATTTCTTCAGAATTGGGAATGGCAGCATAAGCTTCTTGGAGGATAGCACGAGCTGCAGGCACATCACCAGCAAGCCACTTCTCTTTGGCACCCATAAGCCAAAGAACTTCAGCCTGTGGTCTGTAGGTAACTGCTTTACGAAGCAATGCATCCAAAGATTCCCTGGTTCCATGACTCTTTTCAAGTTGTGCTGCTTTGATCCATATGCTCTTCTTAGTTAAGAAGACAGTCAAGGCATGAGCATATATAGCTCTGGCCGTCTCAATAGAACCTCTCTTCTTGCATTCCTCTGCATCAGCAACCCATGTCCTCTTCCTATCTTCTTCTTCCACTCCGATTCCAATTGTATTATGTATTATTGCTTGGCAAGTAGCAACCGACCCAGCACGTTCAGCTGCCTCTGCTTCCCTCATCCAAGCTTCCCTATCAATCACCAAACCTTCTTTCTGCAGAGCTCTTATACCCCTTTCAATAATCTTGCCAACCATGGAAGTATTCCCATTAGCTTCTTCCAACTTGGCAGCTGTAATCCATATGGCTGGCTCCTTGGGTAGCCTCTCCCTTGCCCTATTGAGAACCTTCTTAGAATTGTCATAAGTTTCCAGCCTCGCAAGCGCAAGCCACAACTCAACATGCAAGGGACAACATTCAACCGCCCTGTGAAGCAAAAGCCTAGCATCTTCTTCATTAGCAAGCTCCACAACAGCCTTCCACAGCCTAACTGAATCAGGAATGTGCTCCAACCCTTTCCTCAATACCCTACTCTTGTTTGCATCATCTTGCTCCAATTTTGCAGCCTGCTGCCACAACTTCACCGAAGTAGGTATTGACTTAACACCCCACGCAATCACAGCCTTCGCCTCCTCAGGATTGGCCAGCCTACAAGCCTCCAGCCACACGTCCTCGTTCTTAGGACATTCCTCACAACCTTTCTGTATCAACTGCCTCGCCGCCTGAATCTTCCCAGCCAACTCCTCCAACCTCGCTGCCGCAATCCAACCAGGTGGGTGCTTCGGATTCGTCTGAATAACACTCTTAAGCAGCAACCTAGCCTTCTTGATATCCGAAATCTCGGCATCACTAGTAATCTTCATACTCTTGAGGGTAGTCAAATACCCTTTAGGATCCACATTGGTCAACCCAGAAACAGAATCCGACAACCTATCTAACTTCAACGACAGCACGGTACCCCTGCCCTCACCAACAGCAGTCAAGTCAGTCACCGGGGTCTGCGCCCATGGTGTCTCAGTCCCTCCGGCAGCCCTACTCTTGGGATCCAACGCAGTCACATGCTCTTGCTCCTGCCTTGCCTTCTCGAGCAAGGTATCAGGCACAGGGACAAAGCTCTCAAACCTCTTCTTCTTGTTCCGCAATGAATAATCCCCAATCTCAGGTATATTCTCCCAGTCATCCGAAGACATAGTGTACAACTTCCTCTTCAAATCTGCGAACTGCTCCGTGATCTTAGGGTTCGAAGCACGGTACTTCTCAATCTCCTCCTTCAACCTAGCTTCCCTCCTATCCTTCCTCCTCGAATCCATCCTCTTATCAATGGCTTCCCAGACAGCATCAGCTTCTTTGTCATCCTCATCGTACTCAGCAGAAGCGAACAACCCAACATCGTTCCCTTCAAATTCGTCGAATTTCTGATTCTCGTCGTAGCCTTTGTCTTCTGCTTCGTCCTCTTCCTCTTCCTCGCCGCCCTTCCCTCTTCCCCTGCCTGCGGGTGCGGGTGCAGCGCCGCCGATCGTGGTGGCTGATCGATCAGGGAGGTCTGGGGCAGCACGCGCTGGACCGATATCAGAACGCGTGGTGAATCCGGTGGCACCACGGCCGAGACCGGCGACGTAGTTGGGCGGCGGCTTCGAGTTCAGGAAGTCGAATCGGGGTTTCGGGACCGCGGGCGGCTGGGTTCCGCCGAGGAAGGGGACGTGGAGGGTTAGGGTCGAGTAAGGTCCGACGCCGAGGTCGGAGACGAGGCGGGAATCGTCATTTCCGAGCAGTCGGAGGCTCTGGGAGATGAATAAGCGCTGCTGCGAGACGGGTATGCTGTAATTTTCTTCGATTGCTAGCTTAAGGTGGCGGAGAGTGGTGGTGCCAGGGCTTATGTCAAGGGCTAGGGTTCTGTGGTTGGGTGGCACGATGAACACCATCGTGTTTGCGAAACTCTAATGACGCAAATGGCACTTAGCAGATTGGGGGATGAGGACGCTGTGACTTCTTTTCTTCTCAAGGATCTGTGTTTTTTGGGTTTAAAATTAGGCTTAGCGAAAGACTTGTAATTAGAATCACTATTCTTTGAATTCCAGCCCCTGGCAGTTAAGGACAGTTCAATCTGGTATCTCTAATTAAGTATTCAGTTGAATTAGCTAATCTATAAGTAAAGTGGTAGTGATTCTTGTGCTTGAAGTGATATCAAATACTGTACATATGTTCTGGATTACCTAAATTGTGTTCTGGCTCTGCACCTAATATTTTTGCATGTTTTGAGGCAAGGGGAAAAATGAAAGAAAAGAACTTGTGTATCCTTGGCTTTCTTGCAAGTTGCAATGTTTAGTATCGTGCCTAATAACACCACAATTGAAGCAATAGTTCTGGAGGCGCTCGTAGCAGAGCCACGCCCAAGTTCTTTCTTTATCCTTATGTTTTGGGCCTTGTCAAAAAAAAAAACGAATATTAATAAATAAATTGCACGTAAGATACTGAAGCAAAACATAAAAAATAGAGTTTACAACAACAAATATTACACACCCAACACACAAATATGTCTTAAGAATTAATTTAACCAACATTAAAGTAACAAAATACAAGAACACCATCCAAATTAGTACATCCTAGGGTCAAAAGCGCGACCTCCTCCCTCAGTGATGCATTCTTGTTCACCAGATCAGTTGCTTGGGAGTGCAAATATGAGACACGTTGTTGTAATTCAATAACATTGTGATAATTAAAATCTTTTATTTTCTTGCATGTATTTCTCACCTGCTGATCTAGCATAACTAAAGCAGCGTCCTCACGTGCTTGCCAATCCTCATATGCATATTTTTTATCAAAAGCCCTCAACGGGGGCCCAATTGCACTACCAAACACAATCACAGTGAACCTATATAGCAGAGCACAGCCTCCTCACGGTTGAACTTTGGCGTTGGAAGGTAAGCTTGAACGAGCCACTTCTCCATGCTTCTTGAGATTAAAAAATCATCCATGTTGTGGTGCGTAGCAAATTCCATGCTTAAATGTAGCCGTTATATTAACGAACAACTTAAACATAAAAATAATCATAAATAAAAGGATGATAAACTAAAATAGTGACATAACATTAATTATTATTGTAATGCAAACCACAAGCAAGCAAAGGATTGTGTCATGAAGCCGCAAAGATTCTCGCTGCATCTTACTCTCATAGGCAAAATGATAAGTAGGATTATTTCCAACACCCGCATTGAAGTGAACACTGAAATATTCAAATAGTTGGTAGAAATCGCCAGGGCAAGGAGTGGGGCTCATGTTCAGGACCGCCACTTGATGAACCCTCAACATAACTTTGGACATGCACGTGTATTCCAGTACTCCAATGCATCAAGATAGGTTGCAAAACCCTTGTATTTGTTTTTTAAACCGTTTAACTTGCCGCTCACCATCCTCCCACTTCTTATAAAGGTCGGGAACTCGTCCACATTTTACAACACTTTCATGACTTGAGCACAACACAATCACTACTAAAAAATTGGCAATTACTTGCGAGAATTTGATGCAATTTTTTTTGCAAATAATACCTGTGAATTTTGCTATAATTTTTTTTTCCGGTAAGGCAATGGACATTTTTGCTGTGAATTACAAAATTCGCAGCAAAATTGACAACAAAATTTATAAGTAATTTTTTCTCCAAAAGGTGAATAATATTTAGCTGTGAATTTTGTTACAAATTATGTTGTAGGTAAAAAATCCACAATAATTTTGTAGCTAAATCCACAGGAAATAGTATCCCAAACTTACTTGCGGATTTTTGCTGCAAATTTAGTTAGACTTTCGTTTCATGTGTATTTTGCTACGAATTTTCTTATAGCAATTTTTCTTACAAACTACTTTGTTGCCGATTTTGTTGCAAAATAATTTTGCTGCAGATATTCTTAAGAATTTATTTTGCTGCAGATATTCTTGCGAATTTATTTTGTTGCGGATTTTCTTGCCAACTAGTTTACTGCAAGTTTTCTTAGGAATTCTCTTTGCTGCAGATTTGGCTGCGAGTTTGCTTTATTGTGGATTTTCTTGCGAATAGTCTGCTGGGAATTTTGCTACAAACTTTTTTGTTGCAAATTTAGCTGCGAGTTTGCTTTGTTGCGGATTTTCTCACAAATATTTTACTATGAATTCAGCTACAAATTTATTTGTTGCAAATTTAGCTACAAATTTACTTGTTGCAAATTTAGCAGTAAATTTTCTTTGCTGCGAATTTACTTTGCTGCAATTTTCTTGCAAAATTATTTGTTGTGGAGCACTACCACCACTGTCGCCACCACTACGACCACCGTATTCACCACTACCACCACCATTATTATTGTTATTATTATTATTATTATTATTATTACTATTATTATTATTTTGTATTTATTAATTAAGAGTGTAACAAAATTATATTACTATATTCTAATTCAACTATTTGTTCCCGTTTTCATTTTTCATATTTTTGTCTTGTTATTTTTTCCCAAAATTAGAACTCATTCCCCAAAACTAATTAAGTCATAGTTTCTTTCTTTTTTTTCCATTTTTTTAACTCCCTTTTTGGTCATGTACATTATAATTAAACCAAAAAAAAGTAGAAACTAAAAGAATAAAGCATAAAATTGTTACAAAAATTAGAGGATATATATATATATATATATATATATATATATATATATATAACTTATGAGAAAAAAAAAGGACGCAACAATAGGGAATTAGATAGAAAATGTGGCATCACATTGAAATTGTGGTGATAACAATGGAGATTAACTGAGTTTAGGAGGGATTAATGTGTATGAACAATGATGGTATTGCAATTTAAGAAACAAATTTGAGTAATTTGTTGGGAGAGAGTAGCAATAAAAGGAGAAAACACGTTTGGTTGCATTTAACTTGAAGGGTATTTTTGTTAATGAGGTATATAGAACAAAATTAGTGGAGTGAATGATGAACAAGAGAGGGAGAGAGAGAGATTGGTGTTTTGGACCCTTGAATGTTACTTACGGATGTTTGTTCGTAAGATAGTATAGATTAATGAGAGTTTTTTTTACTATAATATCCTTGTTTCTACAACATATTTTCAAAATATCATTGTTTCAAAACATTTTACGTTTCGGACAGCGTGGTAGGCGAGTCCGTGTGGCAGAGCCACGTAGAACTCACCAAACCATTTGACCACTTTGCAACGAATTTGCCAAGTCGTTTGGCTTTTTTAACTTGAAGATGGCAACGCGCCTGACGAGTTAGTGAATAAAATGTCAAACGTATTGGCAACTCGATATTTGCCAACTGATTTGACATTTTTAAAGGTAACCAATCGGCAACATCTCATTCTACCTCCTCTTTTAAACTCCACTTTCCTTTAGGTTTGGTGTATTAAAACACATTATAATACCCAAATTTAATGATAAGTTGGATGAATTCACTGAAATATAAAAAATAGCCAGTTGGATTTTAAAAAATCTCTAAACCCTAAACCCCAAACCCATGCTACCACTATCAAAACCCACATCTTGAGATGCATGAGAAGCGTAAGCCTGTTCAAGTGAAAACCACGACAATCACGACAACAAACAAGGTAGAGCAGGAAGGAGGTAAGTTTAAGTACTAATGTTTATGGATAACTAATCATTTTTAATTTACTTCTGCCTAAATATTGTCTTATAATGATGTATGTGCATGCAAGATCTTGAAGCTGGACTGCGAGAACTTAAAGACCTTGACGAGTATTTCCACAGCGGGTGTGACAACGGGTCGAGGTATGACAGTGAGGATGATTATGAAACAGGAAATCTTACGCCCTAACAACGAGTGTATTTTGAATTGGAATAAGGAAGGTTAGCCTGTGTGTGACGATCACAATCCTCGTTTGACGTCCATTTGTCACTAGTAAGCATATGTATGTGCATTAAACTCTCCTAAGGTGTGCCGTGTGGATTTCGAAAAAAATTTAGTGCTTTGTGTCGCATTCAGTTTTATATGTCTCTTTAATTATTAATGCAAGACCAATAAGCACAATTATGATTGCTACTGTCAAAATGAGTCTGACCCATTTACACAGTTAAATGGATGAATCAAACATATAAAATTTAGCCCGCAAATAGCAAATGTCCATTTGGGCTCGGCTCATTTAGGCCTGACCCGTTTAACGCGCGGATCAAATTGGCTCATTTAGTGTTAACATAGGCATAACCCCACAGACTAACTTGTTTATCCACATAAATGGACGGACCAAACATATAAAACTCAGCTCACAAATAATAAAACCTCATTTAGGCGTGGCCCATTTAGGCCTGCAAGTTAATCGGGCCGAACTGGCCCGTTTGACAACCCTAATTATTATGTTAAGGAATGGACTAAAAGCTCTTCACCGTCTTCAACTTAATTGGGACCATGTAATTGTTAGCGAACTTACCATACTAATTTTGCCATATACCCTAATTAAGGTTTTTCATGATATTGGTAGAGTTAGGTTTATATTTGGGCAAGATAGCTACCAATGGGTGGAACTCGGCCAACATTGTAAGATTAGACTAACTAATTTTCACTTTTTCAGTTATCTGACTTCAAATTTTATTATTAAAGCTTACATTTCTTTATTCCCAAAAATAACTATTTCGCAAATTTTCTTCATATCCACACTTCAACTTAATTAATTATTAAAATTTAATACGCAAATTTATTATTGCTCAAGCATTTTACACCTAGTACCCTTATCACCCACGTGAATCATCAACAAAGCATGAGTTGATGGAACCGGCCACTTTAATAAAATAGAATAGTGTTATTTGTATCACTTAAAACCTCTAAACACCTTCTCATTGCTCTCGCGATAAACAAGTGGTCCAGTTCTATTATTACTTCTAACAAGTGTGTCAATGTATTATACCTTTTGAATGATCAAATGCATTTTTATTATTACATTGGAGAAACCACAAAATCTGAACCCTCAAACAATTTCAATTTTAATAGATAGAATATCAAAACCCCCCAATTAGGTTGTTTTAGGGTTTATAACATGTGCCTTTAGTATTCCAATACAAACCAAAATTTCAATCTCACAATAAAACATAATCACAATCATAATCCGAAGTCAAATTGACTATGATACCAATTGAATGAATTTTTATATAGATTCAACAAAAGGATACTAATAATCCAAAATTCCTATAAGCAATTTGACCCTAACTATAGCATATGACATAACAATAAAACACAATAGTTATGAGATTGACATTAGGAATACCTAGAATGATGAGAGATGGTGAATCCATAATTAGCTTTAGACCAGAGAGAGAAATCCAAATAAGGATTCGAGGAGAGGTTACTACTTCTATTTTAAATTAGATTTGCCAATGTCAATGGGGGCAACCAAACACCCTATATATAGTTAGGAGCAGAGCACTCTCCCTGTGTAAAACAGACTGATGGGTCAATCATTCCCATTATGGCAAGTCCAAACACAAAGACTCATAATCAAACTCACTAACAAGCAATGCTTAACGATAATAAGTCCAATAACAATAATGTTTACAAAATAATTAGACTTAAACAGAATAATACTAATTACTTTGACATCAAATTAATCTGAGTTTTTAATTAACTTATGCTTGTCCACACAAAATTTCCAACATCACATAGTTATCCATTAAAAGAGTTTAATTGTTATACACTGACATTAACTCAAATCTTGTCACATAAGCAAAAATGGTTGACTAATCTCTTACCCACTATTTAAAAATTCATGCGTATAAAATGATTTGATTAGATGATAGTATAAAAAACTTTACACTATGGGTAAGGTCAAATTGAGTTCATGTGAAACCTAATCGGCATGGATAATTTTGAGTAATTACTTACCATGGAGCTGACTTTTATCCAACCCAACAAGTTGGGTTGAGACGGGTACCATAGAATATAAAGTGTGATCCCTAAACTTAAATGGCAAATGTCAAGGCCACTAACGTAATAAACAAAGGATCATGCTGCTTGGTTTGTTCACTATGTTAATGGTAAGATGGAATTGTATAATCCCATCTTCACAAATTAAGTAAGCAGAAACCTTTTTTCAAATGCACCATTATCTCATCCATATATATAGTAATATACAAGACAAGAAGATGTTGTTGGTAACTTAAGAACTTCTGTATACAGAAAAGGTAGAAGAAAAAAGAGAAACAAAAGAATTTTCTAATTCGTTCTCTTTGAAGTAAAGCAAAATATATCTTGTCTTCTTCATAGGGAAAAAAACCTTGTCTTATTCTTGCGTGTGGCAGTAAAAAAAGAATATCCTATAATTTAAGCGTGAAAAAATATTTATTTTAATCTTAGAAAGCATAGAAATGATTTTATTAGCCAATAACCTTTGTCCTAAAAACAAATTAATGGTGGGTTGTGGGCAGGAGGAAATGTTTTCCTTCTTATCAAGGTACTTCTATGGACAAGGACAGAAAAAAAAAAACCTTTTAGAGAGATAAATTTTTAATTTTTTGCCAAAATTTTTACATGATTATTTACTCTTGAATAAATAAGTTTGTCACATGACATTGATTTATTCATTATTATTTTTTATTTAAGATTCTGATAATATTTTTCTAGTTAAATAACATTGCTATAATAAAAAAAAAGAAAGAGATCATTTTGTTATTAAGTATTGTTTCCTTTTTATATATATAAAAATACAAGCATGTTTTATAGTCTTTCTGAGAGACCAAATGTAGAAGTTGAACCCTATATTTAGAAAAAAATAAATACGAGTGGTCCACGTGTTTATGATGACATGTCTGTCTTTTTTTATTTTCTTATTACTATTTTTTTATTTTTTAAAGCTATATTTGTGAAGGAATAATCATGCGTACATATAATGCCATGAGGAAGCAGATGTAGATAATAAACGACCAGTTTTTTTCTAAAAATTGATATGTGCGAACATGAGAACAAACAAATTGTTTGGCCAGCTTTGGTGGCCTCTTCAATTTTATTTTATTTTCGTATATAGAGAATAATAATTCAGTCCATATTTTTTTTGGTAATGGTCCACATATAATTTAAATTAGCCAGTTCCAAATTCAGCTTTTGGTAGCGAAAATACTAGCTGTACTTCACAAAAAGTTTATATCTCTATAACATACAGAGAAATAAATATTATAAATTATAGTAAAATAAATATTATCATTAAACAATTTTACATTATAGACACATGTGTTTAATATTGTTCGTTTATGAATTTGATAATATTTATTTTTCTGTTTATGTGTGCACAAACACATGTTATTTAATAATATATGTTTTTCTATTTTGTAATTAATGTTTTTTTCATTGTGTGGTGTAGGCATGATAACTATTTTTATGGTGTACAAATAATGTGATTGATTTGATAACTACCAACAGAAAAAGAAAAAAAAAAGCCAGATTTTGATTTTAATTTTTTCTCCTTTAAACAATGACCCTCTAATGTGGGTCAATAGAGTGTAATCAAAGGGATATTATATTAGCAAAATGGTCAAGTAAGCTTTGGCTGCCAATTATGGTTGGCACATGAAACAGTAGCATTAGTAGTGATTTTCTCCTTTTAAGGATAAAATTCTAAAACTTGTAGTAATTAAATTTATAGTTTAATTTTTATTTATTGACAACATAAGATTTTTTATATTGTCATCCAATCAAATTTTTTAATGTGCACGATTTTTGAATGAGTGAAAAAAAAAGTCAATCATGTATGTTAATACGATAAAATTTGATTAATTAATCATATAAAGAAACTTTCCATTGTTGCTAGATAAAAATTAAACTCTTAAATTTATGCATTAATTAAAAAGTCAAAAACTGTGGTCTTGATTAGAAGCAAACCCGACAATTTGATTGTGGGCTTGGAATAATATATGAGATTAATATGAACTTAGCTGACTATTTTGCAAATGCTATTGTCTAGTTAGCTAGGCTCAATATAATGACTTGCAGGAATTATTTATTTCAAGTGTAAAACTATTGACTCATTAATTAATTATATAAGTTTTATAAACGTTTGTTTATTAACTAAACCATTGAAAAATCCTCACTGAAAGACCTCTACCCCTTTTAAGGAACCTCATTCAAATCAAGTCGAAAAAAGTACTTAATTTAATACTAACACGGGTGGTTTAAGGGTTTTGATACTTGTTTTCTAAGAGTAAGATTTTGGATTTTGAATTCTATGAAAGATTTAACGCCAAAAAAGTGATATTTTTAATAGGCTGACCTGATTAGAGTAAGATTAGATAAAGTCTAATAAATATTTTTTGGATAGTATGGATAGTATTCTAAATAATAACAAAAAGTACTTAATTAATATTCAAAATGATTAATATTCTCAAATTATTGTTCAGTTTTAATTATGCATGGATGTTAAAAAAATAATTAAAAATACTCAAAATAAAGTTTAACAGTACTTTATAAAAGTATTCCTATTAATTTCTTCATTTCTTCTCTGTACTAAACAAATTACTTTTTTTTGTTGTTATGACTAAAGATTATAGTGTTTGATTTAATTCATGGTTTGTTATGTTAAAAAGGGTTATATTTGTATAATTTTTTATGAATTGTATAGTTATTGGTTTAAATTATGTTGTTGCTATGTACTAAAATAATTATGTTTTTGTAATTAACACTAATACTATGTAAGCATAAAAATATATTATGTAAAAAAGTAACAGACAAGATGAGGTAGGGTGGGAGTTTATATATTTATCTATGTATAGAGTTAGTCTTTATTAGGGATGAGCATCCCATTCCGTTGACTCGACTGGCCCGATTCGAGTCATACATGTTGAATCGGGTCGGGTATCTGTCATCATCCTCGTCCACCCGAGCAAGTCGAGTCAAGTGGCAGACCTGTACCCACCTGCCCACGCGACCCCCTTGTTCTTCCACTCTTCTTCCCCAGCCAGCACTGGCTTCCACCACGGTGGTGTCGACTTCACCCAGATCTGATGATCTGCGTCTAGATCTACTCTATACCCATGTCCCTTGTCCTGTGCCGCCAATGCCAAGTCCGCCACAATCCCTTGCCCCTTCTTCTTCTACCCTTCTTTTGCACCTTCGCCTTTGTTCTTTTATTTTATTTTATTTTATTTTATTTTATTTTATAACTCAGGCAACCACTGACTCGATGGAACCACACCATGATTTGTTGAGTCAAGTCGAGTGTCATGCTTGAAAATGGGCTAAACCAACCTGACGTTAGTTCCGTCGAATCGGGCGATTCACGGCATTGGGTCTAGACCGACTCGATCCATGAGCAATCCTAATTTTATTTTTAAAAAACTTGCGAGCATGGTAGTGCCTGATTTTTTTTCTTATTCCATAGATTGAAGGGCAGGGCTCAATACCCAACCCTAACCATTGGACACGCACTTGGAAAAAATTTTACAACGAATATTTCAGATTTCAGAATGACCATTTACTATGCCTACCAAAAAGGGATCACGAGAAGGGCGAGGAGAGAGAGAGAGAGAGAAAAAAGACAGAGAATCTTTTATGGTTAATGAATGAAAGGGACACATTCTATATTCAACTCTGAGGTTTTGAATGGGCCACTACTTCATGCAACTTTCGTGACCCCATTTGATCAACAAGAAGCTGGCTGGCAAAACATGCTTATGTCATTGGAGATATATAAAATCCTTTATCCTTATCATCAACTACAAAAGGCAAAATATTAATCAAATGTCATAATAGAAGTTCCGATGTGTTCTTAGACTAATAAAAAAAACCCTTGCCTACATTATTTTTATATTATCATTCAATGATATCTCATTAAATTAGTAACATGTATGACTCTAACTTCCACTATTTTAAAAATGATACAAAAGAAATGATTTGATTAGATAAGAGTCTAAAAAAACATTATACTATAATGTAATCATATATAACTTTTAATAAAATATATGGTGGTGATTGGGTTAAATACAAACAATACTAGAACCAGTTTATTTATTCAAAGACGACAAATTATGTCACATTATTCTGATTTTCTAATTTTTTTTTCTAGACTGGAATATTTGATGATAGAGAATAACAACTAACATTTTCTGACTTTAATAAGAGCTAAATTTTCTCATAGACCCCATGACAAAGTATTTTTCCACCGTGCATGAATGAAATGATGAACCTTAACAAAGATATACATAGAGCATCTTTAGTCTTTCTTATTTCCTTAGTCCAAACTTTGACCTATACACTATGTAGTTGCAAATTTTATAGTCCTTATAATGAACAGAACACAAAATAACCAAATTGTGCTAGAACAAAATAGAAAAGTGTCATTTCTAACCACCATAATTTCCACTAAGAATTTTGCATTTTTATAAATTCCTCTCATTACATAGACAACATTTTAGTTGAGTCAAAGTTGTGGCTTAATGTCAACATAGCTAAAATCAACCAACTCAGGGTAGCAATAACTTGGTGCAAATTCACCAACTCTCTCATGGCAATTAAGACCACCATTGACAAAATCATAATTAGGAAATAATCCAAAGCCAAATTCCATTAACACTTCCTTAGATTCATCGCTAGCATGTTCTGGCATCATCACACACTTGTTGTTGTAGTCCAATGTGATTGAAGATGAATCCGAAATACTTGAACCTTCCTGAGACAACGACACCATAGAGTTATTGTTAATGTTCCTAGAATACGCACCGCTTTCAGAGGCACTAGCATCCATGGCTTGTTGTTGTGGAGTGTACATTTGGTGCATTAGGCCAAAATTCATGCCATTTTCATTGATGTTGAAACTGAAACTAGCAGCATCATTGCTTAAGGGTGGAGGATTTTGATTTTGATTTTGTGAAGCAGGGAAATCAGAATTTTTGGTCAGTAATAATGGGGTTATTGAAGGAATAAATAGAGTGTCACTTTCTTCAGCCAATTTTGTTTTGAGGCTAACTTTTCCTGCCATTAGCTTCTTCTTCAGCTTTGTGTTCCAATAATTCTTCACATCATTGTCTGTTCTGCCAGGAAGTTGAGATGCTATGGCAGACCATCTGGAAAAAGGAAACACAAATTTAATGTTGAATACCATAGTTTTAAAATTTTAAATACAATAATTGTACAGAAGCACAGCAATTAAACAATTAGCAATCATCAACTTCAAAGGAAAAACTATATGGTACTAAAATTAGGAGTAAAACTACATTTCGGTCTCCAAAAAATATTAATTGTTAACAAATTGGTCCCTAAAAGAACAATTACATACACATCAGTTGGTAGTATTTAGTTCCTGTTTTGGAACCAAAGGGACGGAGACAAGAGGGCAGTAAAGACACATCTTTTGCATCACTTCTTTAAGCTATAGAATTAACTTAAAAATTGTCTGAAACATGTATTTTATGTCTCTTTTTTGAATGTACAAAAATTAATATAAAAATTGTCTCTGAGACAGATAATTTTGAATTTAGTGTTTGTCTTATTCTCCGAACATGTTTTTATTCCTAACGTCTCTGCATCCTCTATTTCAAAACAAGAACTAAACACTACCTAAGAGATATTAACATGTTAAAAATCCGAATTATGTTACACGGAGTAATGTGTATGTGATTTGTTTTTGAAGGATCAATTTGTTGAGACCTAATTCTTTGACAGAATAAAAATGCAAATTTTCTCTTAAAATATATAATTTGTAAGTACTTGCCTGCTTCCCATTTGAGTATAGAGGGTGCAAATGATGTTATCCTCTTCTTCAGTAAAGCCTCCATGTTTTATGTTTGGCCTTAGATAATTGAGCCACCTTAGTCGGCAACTCTTGCCACACCTCCTCAGCCCTGCATATATATGGTACATACCATAATGTTAAATTTTGTTTCACAAAACGATAAATAAAGAAACTAAAAATAAAAATCAAACCAAATAGTTCATGTCTTCATTATCTCACGTCTCTAGACACAACTTTTTTCTTGGTGTAAATCAAAATGGTTAAGTGTGAGATTGACTAAGAAAAACACAGGCCAGGATTCCTGTTTCACGGCATGTAAGTTTTCTCAAACTAATTATGCATGATTTTGCCATGGTATAAAAAAAAATTATAAATTTCTGTCAGTGAGATAATAGCGCACAAATGGTTGAATCAGAAGCAGAGAAAATATCAGCATTTTGTGTTCTTGGATTATAATTAGATTAATTTGAAGTAGAAATAAAGAAGATGAACCTCTACACTTTGAATTGAAATTCACAACATCACAAAGAAAACTAATTAGTATAGTCAAGCAACAAAATTACAATTTTGAGAAATTTAGTTGTACTAATTAGTAAAATGCAATGGTTTCGCTTTCATGGTTATATGATTTGCTGGTTACCCTTCAAATAAAAATAATCAGGATTAATGAAGATCAAGCAAAATCACTAATGATTAAAAGGTTGTCCAAGAAAATCATATAATCTAATATATTCTATGCTAATTAATTGGAAGAAGAGGTAAAAAAAGAGAAAAAGAAAAAGAGACCAGCTTTTTTTGGCAATGCAATCCAATTTCCACCAGTGCCATGAGTCTCAAGAAAAGTCTTTAGTGTTGCATCTTCATCAGGGGACCATGGCCCTCTCTTAACATTTGCTTTGTCACAACATGGAGCTCTTCCCATGGCTCCAAAATGAACAGAGTAGTGAAACTTGAGAGACAGGTTTCTAGTGAAGGTGTTATGTTATATATGAAGTTTGGTGGCATTGCTAGTTGTACTATCTAATGCAGAGTGGACCCAGTCAATTCTATTCGACAGCACAACGTGTGGTGTGTTGTTGTCCTTGTAATAATAATTAAGAACAGTGTTATTAGTATAATTAAGATTATCAAATTCACGAGTTTATGTTAACTAAACTCGTGAAACATAGATAAAATTGAATTGTAAACTTAACTAATAAATTTGTAAGAGTTTACTTATTATAAAAATATAAATAAAAGATATTTATAATACATTAATATAATATTAAAATTATAGTAAAGCAAAATATAAGTCACAATTAGGTAAACATAAGTCACAAAGTACATAAAATTAATTAAAGCTAGATAAAAAATAACATATCAAAACTTCATAATGTTATAAATTAACCTAACATTAGTCAATATGTAAAGATATTCTATTTAGAAATCCTAATTAAGAGTGATCTTTGGGAAATATGTGTTTTGATATTTGAGAAGCTAAATTTTGATTAAAATAGTGAACTTGTGAGTTTATCATGAGTTTATGCGAGTTTATACCAATTTATTTGCGTTCACCTTAGTTTATTTAGGTCTGAGTTACTAAGCGAGTTAATTAACTCGATTGTGAAACCTAAACTCGTAAACTCATAAGAGTTTAAGAGTTAGCTCAAGAGTTTTATAACCATGAGGACAACTATATTTGACAAATGTACAAGGTCTATGATAAACTTTATTATGATGAACTACACATTTTTATAAATATGTTTGTCTAAAGATTATCAAATTAAGTTGTTACAATATCACTTGTCAATAATTAATTAGGAGACTTTTGGCATTTCATAAAATTTTAATATATGTTTGGTATGCAGTTTTATAAGATATTGCATTATATTTATAATAATAATAATAATAATAATATCATTTCACTGTTACAAAAAGCCAAAATCTAATATCAAATAATATTATAATAAAATGTAGTTTTAATTAATTTCAAATTAACAAATAATTGAAATTCTTTTGTTTATTTAAGTATAATTATTTTAAATATTTTTTTGTTATATAAAATTATAGTTTAAATTAAATAATATTTATTGTTCATTTATATAATTTTAGAAAGTATTTATTATTGTAATAAAATATAAAACAATCAATAAATACATAATACTCTCTCTATTAAATATTTAGATATTTCTTGTCTCTTATAATTAACTCTAACAAAAAATATAATAAAA
>QANU01041584.1:95591-122020 GCA_003254905.1 Nissolia schottii
TATTGATCAAAAACACAATTGAAACTCATTCTCGTAGATTAATCAATAATAAATAAGGTTTGAAACTATATATCAACTTGTATCAACATTTAAACCATGCTATATAGCAATATATGTATCAACATCTATGTCACAACACTTCAGCTGTATAGCAATATAAATATAGTTAATTAATTAAGCATAACAAATAGATAACATGCTCAAATATAAACCCAAATAGTTAAATTCTAAACTTTTAAACTCCAAAATAAAATTTAGAGTGCAAAATGAAACTTTTAAAATTTTAGTATTTTTTTCTAAAAAAAGTTCACGGGCTCACCAGCTGACCCGTTTAACCTGCGAACCTAAGCAGGCCGAACTATTTTTTTTTAATCGGATTCGTGAGCCGGACACATTTTGACGACCTACACGTGATCAACAAAAATTGCCATCGTTTGGATACATGCTTTGAGTCATCATGAGAGTTAGAGGATGAAGACGAGAAGATTGGTCTAGATGCTAGCCGTGTTAGTGCGATCACATTTCAAGTGGATCAACCCATTATTCCATCTACCCAATTATTTTTGTCATTTCACACACTTATAACAGATTAGTCACCCTTTTTCTTCTACTACCTTTTTTCAATAAAGATTCGACCCGACCCGCAATAACCGCCAATATTGTCCTCGCCCCACACCACCACACAGCAGCCACAGCCACAGTCCTTCTGATTATTCGTAACCGCCACTTCTTTATTCCACGCATACCACCATTCCGAACATTCTTGATTTTTCCACTATTCCCCCAATCTGTTTGTGAAATGAAACCGCCATGTTAAGAGGCAACAACGGAAGCATTGGCAACAGCTCGCGGCTGTGGTTTGCGGCGGTTGGGAGGAGCTACTCAAGGATTCGCCCCCCGAAGCCCGTGGCGGTTGAATCGGTTATCAGAGTCTCCAACAACGTTGCCTCTCTGGGTGCACCGAAAGAAGCCCCGAAACCGAGGCAGTTGCTGTCACTGCCGCCGTTCCCTGGCTCTCACGCTTTGCCCGGAAGGAATGCGAAGGCCGGTGGCGATGATGGCCATCATCATCATTGTCACCGTGATGATGGCGGTGATCGTGTCACTGCTGTTAATTGGATCAAGTATTACTTCAAGGGAATGTGGGGTTCTGTCATTGAGTCCCATTTCAGGGAGGGTCTTGTAAGAATCCACTATTTTTCATTTTTCCTTTCTGCATTTTCGTTTTCATTTTGATTTTTTTGTTGTTGAATAAGAAAAATTGTAGAGGTAGAGGGAGAATAAGAAAAATTGTAGAGTAAACCGTTAGAAAGGCCAAGGACTTAGATTTGAATGACATGTGTAGCAAAACGGTTTATGATCGGACACAATGGTTTCGTTTGATCGCTGTAACTGATCCCGCCTGGTGGGAAAAGCCTATTTTGTAGTTATTGTTGTACAACAGAATACATGATAGGTGATGTTTTAATGTTTCTGTTGGCATGCTACACTTGAAGGAAAATGCTTATAAAGTTCTAATTACTTTGCCAGCTGGAACAAGATAGTTGGATCGACGTTGTCTGTGTCAAGTAACATGTTTAATAACAAATCACATTTTCAATGGCTTGTCTACCGATACGGTTTACGATAAGACACAATGGTGTTGTTCGATCTATGCAGTAGAGAATTTGTTTTCATTGTTTAATGGTCAGATAGATGTAGTGATTAAAAAGTGTGCTTACAGGCTTTGTTGATAATTTCCTACCCTAGGTCCAAATGGAGGACCCGGTTTCTGATGACTCTTCCGCTCGGAGAGAAGAGCAGTGGAGACCCTTGCGAAAGGTGTTCATGTTTTCTATGCAAACTTTCCTTTTGACATGTCATCTATGTATGCTTTGATTTGTCAGTCATTTGCTTATGTTTTGTTATGGGTTTAATAATACTACAACTATACAGCTTAACTACAGATTAGACCTAATGAAGTGATGAAGCATGGGGCAAGGGTTCACGTCCCTGTATCAATTGCCGAGACTAGGATTTCCAAAAGATACGATGCTATACCAAGTGGAACACTATATCCCAATGCTGATGAAATTAAGTATCTGCAAAGGCTTGTGATTTACAAGGCATGACTTATATCTAATGCCAAGTTCATTTTATTTCGCTGTTTTCTGTTATTGCTCTTATTGTTCAATTGTGTGGCAATATATTTTACTTATTGTGTATTGTGTTCAATGTATTGGTCTCAGGACTCGGCTATTATTGTGCTAAATAAGCCCCCAAAATTGCCGGTTAAGGTTTGAAAACCTATTCTTAGATTTCCAGAAATTCACCAAGTTTGAGTTTATTGTGGGATTTTCATTTCTTGCTGATGGCTTTGTTAGGGGAATCTGCCAGTTCATAATAGCATGGATGCATTGGCAGCTGCAGCACTGTCCTATGATTATGACGAGGGCCCTAAACTGGTAAGCTACACGTTCAGTACATCATTACAATGAAGCACTTTGCTCTGTACTTGAC
This sequence comes from Nissolia schottii, assembly GCA_003254905.1. Classification (NCBI taxonomy): domain Eukaryota; kingdom Viridiplantae; phylum Streptophyta; class Magnoliopsida; order Fabales; family Fabaceae; genus Nissolia; species Nissolia schottii. Next base: position 98,091 of record QANU01041584.1, read on the forward strand.
AGTAAAATGAATCATCATGCAACAATCAGATCATTTATTCATATTTGATATGCTGGCACCCCCATTTTTACAAAACATGAAAAGATTAAAATCCATAGTAACTTTGAAGGTTAGGCCAATTTCTTGGCTCCTTGTCCTGGTATACCTTTAGAGGAAAAGCCACAATGTTTGTATTTGCAGTAAGCTAGATGGCTTTCCTCTCCTTGTTGTCATAACGTACTTTAGTGGCATCAATTGAGGCAACCAAGGGAGGGATTAGTGCTCCGAGTGGCCATGGCCCTCTCATGGCTAAAAGCATTTCTTAAATAACTTTTTTTATTTTTTTATTTTTAAACTCTGTGAGAATTCTTTATATATTGATGTTTGGCCCCCTCAAAGTAAGTACACCAGTATGAGTGAAGGTGATGGTTTTAAATTCGGGGCCTCAAAATAATATGATAACTGGAGTAAGAGGTAAATAAGAAGAAAAGATTATTTTTCCGTGACAGAGAGAGACGTTGATTTCTTATTGATAGCTACAGTTTGAGCTTCTCTCCGTATGTTCCTCTACTTATTGGCCTATGCCTCAAATTAACCTGTTTCTGAAAATACTTGGTTTTGTGTTCTTTAAATGTTTAATTGAAAAACATGAATGCTGTAATATAGTTTAGAATTATGATCTTCATTTCTATTTCATTTGTGTTTCTCTATTTTCAATCCACAATGGTTAAGATGAGAAACAAAGATAGATATTTCAGTTTGGCTTAAATATGTTTTGGGTCCCCGACAAATTTTCAAGATTTGGTTTGGGAAAATGCTCATTTTGGTCCCTGAAAGTGTAAACTTGAGTTACTTTGATTTTTGAAATTCAAAATCTGACTTTTCAATCCTTGAAATTGTTAGTTCCACGTCAAATTAGTCCATCAATTTATTATCATTATTGTATTGTCATGTTTTCAGTAAATTTTCGCATTAAATGAGAATGTGATAACAACAGAGGCTGTGCGACAACACTAAAGGCTAAAAATATGGTTGTAATGACACTTGGAGCTACAAATCTTAGTTGCTATTGCAACTTCATTTACTACCATAACTACTCTGGTGACCTCATTTGCAGTTTCAAATGCAGCTACAACTCATTTGCAATTTCAATTGTTGTTACTGCCCCTTTTAATGTGATAAATTAACGAAATTTGACAATTGGTAATGATAATGAATTGAGGGACTAATTTGACCTACAACTTACAATTTTAAGGATTAAAAAGTTAAAATTTGAATTTCGAGGACCAAAGTGACTCGAGCTTACATTTTCAGGGACCAAATGAGCATTACCCCATTTGGTTTAGGTCCTTAAAAAAATTATCTTTTTGCTTTTGATCTAAACATATCATAAATTACATGATTTTAGTCTCTACTGTTAGTGAAACTCTATTAATTGCTAAACATATCATGTTAGTAGTGTCATGGGAGTAAAATAAACTTGCTTGACCCATAAGTTGGCCCATAACCTGCTCTTTGACCCGAATTTGTCTCCAAATCATGACCACCCACCACTCAAGATTGAGTCAAACCACGGGTTGTGGGTTGGGTTTAGGCTAAGTAATGGGTCGAGTGAGTTTATTTTGCTCACATAACGCTGCTGATGTAGCAATTTGCTAGTTACGTCAGTAGTTAACAGAGTTCCACTACTAGCAGGGATTAAAACCACAGTCTCACTAATAGTAGGGACTATAACCATTTAATTTTTTATATGTTTGAACCAAAACAAAAAAAAGAAGTAATTTTTAGGGACCTAGACCAAATATCAGACATTTTTTGGGGACCTAACCTAATGATCACTGTTTGATAGCTTAATTAGCTTGAAACTAGAAGAGCATTAAGATTACATTGATATTGGTAACCTGAATTTGAAGTTAGGGCTTAGGTTTTTATAATTTGATGTTTGATTGCTCAATGATTCTATTTTAAAACCTGAAAATTTTCTTCATAGTATGTCAGATGGCATTCTTAATTATTCTTTATCTCTCTGCTTCTCTATCCTAATTTATAGAAATTGTTGATGCTTATTGAAAACACTGGACAACTTAATGGTTTCGTCGGTTAGAATTTAATTTGCATCTCTATTTTGTAAAATTTGTCAGGTCCACCGTCTTGACAGAGAGACCAGTGGCATCCTTTTACTTGGCAGAACAAAAGATAGTGTATCTCACCTTCAGTGGTTGTTCAGTACCATAAACAATGCAAAATCTTCTAGTAAGGTGCTGTATCTAAATGAAGTGATAAACTACTGTTTCCACTGCTAGCTTTATATTAGTGAATACAAGCATCGCCTTCTGTAACACTCCATCTTCCATTTGAATAACATTTATTGCAAATAGGCTTGGAATGAAGCATGTGAAGCTACATATCAGAGGTATTGGGCATTAGTCATAGGGACTCCAAAGGAGAAGGAAGGCTTAATTCATGCTCCTCTTTCAAAGGTTCATGCTCTTTCTCATTTTTTAGTTTCTTCTCCATATGTGTCCATCCATTGATTACATGTTTAAATTAGTCATTGCTATCTTCTGCTGTTGTTTTAATTGATTCTGTTCATTGTTTTCTTATTTTGCAGGTGCTTCTGGATGATGGGAAGACTGAGAGGGTTATACTAGCCCACCATTCAAGTATGGAAACTCGGCAAGAAGCTGTTACCGAATATCGGGTCCTTGGTCCAAAGATTAACGGATGTTCTTGGGTTGAGCTGCGTCCACTTACTTACCGGAAGCATCAGGTATCTTGGATTCTCATTCGAAATTTTGATTATTAAGATGACATGGTTAATTGCATGATCCTTGTTAATGTCTTGTATCAAATGTTATAATTCATGTGGCATGCGGCGCCGGGGACAATTGAGATTTAAGTATTGGCATGATTCAGGCTTTTTGTGCAACTAGTAAAATTCTGTTATCTGTTGTGTTTTAACTCAGGTGGTGGTTATGGTTAAATAAAACTTGAGTTACTATTGTCATTGTTATTATTATTATTATTATTATTATATTTTTCAATTCCTTGCTTAAATATATTGTGAATCTGTGATCTTGCTGAGTTATGGAACTTATTTTTCATTTCATGTGATTTCTGCTCCTTTTTTTATTTATTTCAGTTGCGTGTCCATTGTGCCGAAGCACTTGGAACGCCAATAGTGGGTGACTACAAGTATGGCTGGTTTGTGCACAGCCGTTGGAAACAAATGCCGCGAGTTGATATAGAGCCAATGACCGGAAGGCCATACAGGATGCGGAGGCCGGAAGGACTGGATGTTCAGAAGGGAAGTGTTTTATCCAAGGTCCCGCTGTTGCATCTTCACTGCAGAGAACTCATACTTCCCAACATTGCAAAGTTTCTGCATGTTTTGAATAAGAGTAGTTCAGAAGAATTGCACCCTTCACTTAGCACACAACCTGATGTTCTTCGCTTTGTGGCAACGATGCCTTCACATATGAGAGTTAGTTGGAATCTTATGTCATCATATTTAGTCTGAGAACAGTGAGAGATGGAGTTGGTTAAATAAACTCATGGAAAAAGAAAATGCATGTCAATTGTAGAGGAAGGTATATCTGGTATTCAAGATTAGGTGTAGAGATAGTTACATTGAAGCATAGCTCTAAAAATCGGGCAGGTCGATTTGGACCAGAAACCAGTGAACCGGCCTTATGTCAGGTTGGGTTTTGTAGTTGGATCGGGCCTGTAATTAACCCGGTCAACCCCTGGTCCAACCTGGTCAAACTGTGGTCCAACTTGTGTTAATTGGTAAGATTTGACTGGCTCTTGAAGTCGAACCGGCGGTCAAGGGAGCTAAACCGCACACGGATCACCTGCACCTGCTGCTGCTGATGAAAAATTTGCAAAATTGCATAAATTGCTTCCAGGGAGAATTGAACAGGGGTCCAGGGGCAGCCTTGCTTACCACAGCCAAAGACACTTGTGTTATTATGTTTTGATAAATATAATATACATTCATTTTATTATGAGTTTTAATGTAATTTAGCATATTTATTTAATTATGTTTGGTTTAGCAATTGATCTGATGAACTATTAGTTGTCCCAGTGACTGAGTCTATCACCAAGTTGAGTTTAATGCTTGGGGCCAGTGATTAGGTTCTATGCTTGTCACTAGCTGCTGCTTCCCTGTTCGAGCCATTGGAGGATCCTCTGTACCAGCAAACACCTTGCAGTAGAATAAATAAAAATATTCACTACAAACTTAATGCATATAGCATTCTTTCGTGACTTGGTAATTAATAAACTAGCTGATGACTATTTAAGAGCCTAATATTTGTAATGCCATATTAACCACATGGCATCAAATCATTCCGGTGACACTCATGTTGATCACTTTCAAATTGATATGAAAATATTTTTTTTTTTAATGGTAAACATAATTTTATTCACAAAAGCTTAACAAAACTTACAAATTTAAAAAAAAAAACATCAAATTAATGCAAATAAGAAGTAAAAATACTTTGCATTTTAAACTAACTCGATCTATAGTTTTACTTATTGTTTGAAGACTATCGATGTCTAAACATTTTTCATATTGAAAATCAATACAAAAAACGCTGCAGTTTAAGAATATATTACAACTCTCTTTTAGCCATAGATCTGATATACCACGAGAGGGATCTAAACAATCACAAAGGAGAAAATAAAAGCACAAAATAAGTCGTTTAAAGAAACGACAAATTCGGATACTTATACTTAATATCTAATAAATTTGAGCATTTTATTCAATAAATACTTAAACAATAAAAAAGAAAAAATGGTATAGCTATCACAAAAAAACAATAATGGTAGAACCAGAAGAAAAGAAGAGAGAGAGAAGAGAGAAAAAAAAAAGATATGAAAAGAAATTTATGAGGACCAACCATCAAAATAAAAATATTAGGGACCAATTTATCTATGCATTGCATTGGAGTTTTCAAGAGATTCATTTGTTGGACGCAAAATTTAAGATGATGAATTCGTGACTTTACTCGAGTAAATCTTTAAGTTCATTCGCAAGGTTGATAATGTTAGTATGTTTATTCTAGAGTTATAAAAAATATTAAATGTGTCATTAAAATTGTTAAAATTGATTAAATTAGTCTATTTGAAGGACTAACTTAATCTAGATTAAATGATTAATTTAATTAATTTTTGATAACTTTAAAATAAATTTGAAGGCTACCTCTATTTATTTATTTTTAATAATGTAAAGCGCCCAGAAAATGGGGTTAGTGGCTGTAGTTCCTAGACTCCCAGGGCTTTTGTGAGTTGGTTTGGATGTCTTTTTTCACTTCAATTCCAAATTCCTCTGTTTATATGTACGTAGGAAAAATCGAACGTGTAGTCAAATTTCCATTGTTAATATACGTACAGATCGAAAATCCATCACCACCTATCACCTAACTCTTCAAGATCTTGCAATCCAAGTCTCACACAAATGGATAACAGATTCAATTGTAAAATTAAGGAACCAAATCAATATCCTCCCTTGCACTTCGATCCTTACTTATTAGGCTTCCATTCCAATTCAAGCATCATTAATCTGCAAGACAAAGCAAAAAAGTAAGACAACAATTCCTTTTACTTATTTATCTATTTAATTTAATTTTTTTTATTGGGATTATATTGTTAATGATATTTGATTTGTATCCTAAAGTTTGGATACAGTGGGAAGGAAATTTGCCTTAGACTTCACTCTGAAAATTTTGCTGAGGGAAGCGGGTGTATATAAATGAAGGGTTTTTGTGGCTGCTGCTTCAATATTACAAGCAGTGTCTCCAATTCTCACTCCCCCCAGAACCACAAGCAATCATCTCAGTCTCAGGTGACCACCTTTTGGCTTGCTTGGGGGTATTTTTGTCTTTTTGAAACTTTGCCCTCTGTGTTGGTTTAGTGAGTGATGTTTCTTTAGTGTTGATTTGATCAATTATTTTTTTTCCTTGCGCTGATATTAAGATTCCACTATTAATGGGACTGACCAATCTAGCTTGAGTACTTTGATTGTCCCTTTCGACATAAGTTTTTACCTTCCTGGGTCTCAAACCCCGAGACACTCTTTAGGAATGAGATGAGCTTGCCTACCACTCGACCAACCTTGTGTTTTATACCACTTTTGTTTTTTGGGGGGATTTTCTTATTTAGATTCTTACTTCAGTTCGACGTTAATAAGCCCCCATTGTTTTTCATTATGGTGCACAATGCACAATTGGTTGGCCTCACAATGGATGGAGTTTGAGATTAAGCCTCTCAGATATCTTTTTCATGCTTCATTGCAGATTTTTTTAAAATATTTTCCTGTGAAGTAATATTTAATGTTACAGCTAATTGATTTTGTTCAGTTTCTTGTGTGTTAGATTCAACAACCATGTATAAATTATGAAGTATAATTGGTTAGATGCTTGAAAGCCAATAGAAACTAGTGCTGCAATGAAGATGGGTAGAAGTAGCATATAGTAAAATGAGACACTTTTATAAGCAATTCTTATGGTAAAAGAATGTAGCAAGCAGATAAAACTTGATTTGCTCTAAACCCTAAACCTTAAACCCTAAACACTAAGACCACTGAATTTCTCGCCTCCTCTTCCACACGTTATGTCAAAATACACGTTTGTAACACATCGTGAGCTATATCAAGTATCAACCATCACGCACAAATTTTCTTCTTGTTATTTAGCTCAGATTGTTTTCTGATATTGCTTTCTCTTACAGATCATGGCAGCAAAAATCTCTGGTCCGAGCAGGGGCAATGCTGCTAATATTTTACTTAATCATGACTTCTCTGGAGGACTGAACTCTTGGCATCTCAACTGCTGCAACGGCTTTGTAACTTCAGCTGAAGCAGGTTCCGGAGGTGGAGTTTCGATGGAGTCGTGTGGTAACTACGCTGTTATCACCGACCGAAAGGAATGCTGGCAAGGTCTTGAGCAAGACATCACAGGAAGAGTTGCCGTTGGTTCCACTTACATGGTTTCGGCTTGTGTTGGAGTATCCGGTCTTTCTCAGGGATCTACTGATGTTCAAGCTACTCTGAAACTAGAGTACCGTGATTCCGCTACTAGTTACTTATTCATTGGAAGGTATCGAATTTTATATAGTTTTGTTGTACCATCTCCAATAGGACCACAATAGCGACGTTTGGTCTGTGTAGCTGATCCCGCCCAGTCAGAAAAAGGCTTGGTTATTGTTGCTGTTTTGTCATCTCCTTTGTTCAAAACTAGGGAAATGCTTACACTGTTTACCATTATTTCTGCTACTAGTTACCTGTTCAGTGGAAGTTATGGAATTGTATAATTTGTTGTACCACCTAGAATTGGACACAATAGCGATGTCTGGTCCATGTAGCTGACCCACCTAGCGGAAAAAGCTTGGTTATTGCTAAGAGTGTTTACCATTATTTTCTGCAGAACTTCTGTTGTGAAGGGTTGCTGGGAAAAGCTGGAAGGGACATTTTCATTGTCAACTAGGCCCGATCGGGTTATATTTTATCTGGAAGGACCTGCACCTGGAGTTGATCTACTTATCCGATCTGTAGAGATCAGCTGTTCCAATCCAAATGATAATGTATATCATGTAGTTATATATATTTTAATTACTGTTATGCACTTCTGAAATTATTCTTATTGGCAAAGTCTAACATTACATATATTGTTGTTGAACATCAAGTCGCTAACCTGAAATTGCAATAAATATGTATTAGTTCGTCTCCTAAAATATGTGTATTTATTACTAACTTGTGATACCTTTTTCTCTTATTTCAAAAGGCCTCAAGCGCAGGATCTGTTTCCGCTGGAGATGACAACATCATAATAAACCCCCAATTCGAGGATGGACTGAACAATTGGTCTGGCAGAGGCTGCAAGATTGCGCTGCATGATTCCATGGGAGATGGGAAAATTCTGCCAAAGTCTGGCAAGTTCTTTGCGTCGGCAACGGAACGCACGCAAAGCTGGAATGGAATTCAGCAGGAGATCACTGGACGAGTGCAGCGCAAGCTCGCCTATGAGATCACTGCTTTAGTAAGAATATTCGGAAACAATGTCACTAATGCTGATGTTCGAGCTACATTGTGGGTCCAATCGCCAGATCTTCGAGAGCAGTACATAGGCATTGCTAAGTTAGCCTCACTCTTATATTTTTTTTTCCTATTTGGTTCATTTTACTTGAGCCTTATGACTTTCCTAGTAATTATTCTTGATGAAAAGAAGAAAAGAAACTTTCTTTTAGTATGATTAGATCATAAATTTTATGCATTGATGATATAAGGCTCACTCAACATTTCATTTAATTGCTGTATAAATCTTGTGTTCTGAAGTGTGCAGGCAACAGATAAAGATTGGACTACAATTCAGGGAAAATTCCTTCTAAATGGTTCCCAATCGAAAGTGGTGATTTACTTAGAAGGCCCTGCTCCTGGCACCGACATTCTTGTTAATACTTTGGTTGTAAAGCATGCAGCTAAAACGCCTCCTTCAACGCCACCGGATGTAAAGGTTGAACTTTTCTAACAATTTTTTGTGAATGCCTTTAATACATGCTTTTAATTCCTGAGACTTTGATTTGCACAACATTGTGTAAGAACTTAGCTAATGGCTTAATATACTTTGGTTGCAAAACCAATTTTTATCTTTCAAGCACCTCAAGAACAAAAACAATAACTAGGCCTTGTCCCTTTTGGTGGAATCGGCTACATGGATCAAATGACACCATAATGTCCTCGTGAATGATGTATATCCGTATGTTTCACAAACTAAAAATTGGTTTTTGTTTCGCAGAATGTTGCTTTTGGGGTTAATATAATTGAGAACAGTAGTCTGGCTAATGGCACCAATGGATGGTATCCCCTTGGTAATTGCACTCTGAGTGTTAAAACCGGATCACCGCATATAATTCCGTCGATGGCAAGGGACTCTCTTGGACCTCATGAGCTTCTGAGCGGCCGCTACATCCTTGTAACCAACCGCACGCAAACATGGATGGGTCCTGCTCAGACAATCACTGAGAAATTGAAGCTCTTTGCAACTTATCAAGTGTCAGCTTGGGTAAGGATCAGTTCAGGATCAACCGGGCCGCAGAATGTGAACGTTGCACTTGGTGTTGATAACCAATGGGTCAATGGAGGGCAAACCGAGGTCTCTGATGACAGATGGCACGAAATTGGAGGGTCCTTTAGGATTGAAAAGCAGCCATCGAAGGTTATGGTTTATGTCCAAGGCCCTGCTGCTGGCGTAGACTTGATGGTTGCTGGACTTCAAATTTTTCCTGTTGATAGACGTGCGAGGTTTAGATATTTAAAGACGCAGACAGACAAGGTAACATTTATAATATTTCCTATTTCAGTATATAATTAATTTTGCATTATACCTTCTGAAACTCCCGCAGACTGGTCCGCGGATTGCTCAATCTGCACAGGTTAAGACCAATTAATTTGTTGATCTGTTTAAATGCGGTCGTTTTGGTCCGCACCGTATAGACTAAACATTTTACTATTATCTTGTACATAGTCTACACCTTCCTATTTTGTATGTGAGTGACTTGTTTTATGTAACACCATATCCTTAGAATCTGCATAAGATTACTAAAAACTATCACTCATTTTATGTGGCAGAAAAAGAAAAAAGTTTCAGGAAGCTGAGATATTCAGACTGCCATGCCTACTATTTTTCATTATATCCATTTTTCTTTTAATTTATGTGCGCTGGTCTGCACTGCAGATCCGGAAGCGTGATGTTATCCTGAAATTCCCAGGGCTGGACTCCAGCAGCTACCCTAAAACCTCAGTGCAAGTGAGACAAATACAGAATGATTTTCCAGTTGGATCCTGTATCAGCAGAACAAACATGGACAATGAAGACTTTGTTAGTTTCTTTGTGAAACATTTTAACTGGGCGGTGTTTGGGAACGAGCTGAAGTGGTATTGGACTGAGCCACAGCAAGGGAATTTCAATTACAAGGACGCCGATGATCTGCTAAACTTGTGCCAGAAGAACAAGATTGAAACTCGCGGTCATTGTATCTTCTGGGAAGTGGATGGTACCGTGCAGCAATGGGTCAAATCGCTGAGCAAAAACGACCTGATGGCAGCCGTCCAGAACCGGTTAAACGGCCTGCTGACTCGTTACAAGGGCAAGTTCAGCCACTATGATGTTAACAATGAAATGCTGCATGGTTCCTTCTACCAAGATAGGCTAGGCAAGGATATCAGGGCAAACATGTTCAAGAATGCGAGCCAACTTGATCCATCCGCGACCCTTTTCGTGAACGATTACCATGTTGAAGATGGATGTGACACCAGATCATGCCCTGAAAGGTACTGTTACATATAAAGAAAATATATAGTTATTATGTCTCTATTATAAATTTGAGTATCGTATCATGTAATATCTCACGTCATATCTATAGAGAATATTAAAGAGTATCTCTAATGATCTCATAAGATTGATTTCTTTAGTTCTTTACAATTCATCCTCGAACACACAATATCTAAAACCCACAATTTGTAACAGGTACATTGAACACATCCTTGATTTGCAAGAGCAAGGAGCCCCGGTTGGGGGAATTGGGATCCAAGGACACATAGACAGTCCGGTAGGGCCTATTGTCTCTTCGTCACTCGATAGACTGGGAATCCTCGGCCTACCGATATGGTTCACCGAGCTTGATGTGTCCTCTGTCAACGAATATGTGAGAGCAGATGACATGGAAGTCATGATGAGGGAAGCCATGGCCCACCCTGCCGTCGAAGGCATAATGCTCTGGGGTTTCTGGGAATTGTTCATGAGCAGGGACAATGCACACTTGGTGAACGCCGAAGGTGATGTCAACGAAGCCGGGAAGAGGTTCCTTGCCCTTAAGCAAGAGTGGCTCTCTCATAGCCATGGCCATGTTGATGAGCAAGGTGGATACAGCTTTAGAGGGTTTCATGGAACATACAGCGTTGAAGTTGTCACTGCAGATGCTAAGAAAGTTTCTAAGACATTTGTTCTTGACAAGGGTGAATCACCGTTGGTGGTGTCCATCAACTTATAAATAAGCATTTTCCTGCGTCGTTCTTCAAGATCTTGGATGCTATGTCATGATGCATTCATATATATATGGTTTGTGAATAAAAGTTGTCTATGTATTTTATATTACATGGTTTGCTGAAATATAAAGTTTGTAATGTAATGTTATGTGTATTGGCTACTATCATAGTGGCAAATAAATAAAAATCAGTGATTTCTGATTGTGATTTTATGCTGGTTGCTTTTAATTTTTCGGACTTTCTAATTTCAAGTTTAGTCACAGGGAAAAAGAAATACTATATTTGTTTTCAATTTTCACGGCAAAATAAAATAAAAGTATAGGTTATTTCCATTTTAAATTGCTTCATTTAATTAAGTGGATATTTTTTTCTTAAAAATTATACTCCCCCCTCCCCCCACATACTACCATTCTTGATATCAGACCCACAAATTAACCTTGAATTTAAGGAGTGTGAATAAAAATCTCATAAAATCACTTTTATCGTAAAAAGTGATTTTTTTTTTAATTCTACTCAAACGCTAAGTAATTTCCATTTTTAATAGAGGGTGCATTTGTTTTATCTTATTTTTTAAAATAATCTTTTTTTTTCTAAAATAATCAATTATATATATATTTACATAAATTTTTAAAAATCATTTGAATCTTTTAAAAAAATTGTTTTCAAATTTTTTGAAAAAGCTAAATAAAATAGTTTGGAGAAAAATCTGATTTTTAACCATTTGAGCTTTATATCAAAAATTATTTTTAATCACTTTTTTTAAAAGTCGAAACAAATGCATTCAAAATAAATTGTGTTAATCATGTTTTTATAATCACTTTTAAACTTCATAAAGTCATGGAAATAATTAAAAATGTAAATAGATAAGTGGAAATGACAATTAACAGAATTACAAATATATTGAAAAGAGATTAATTTCATATTATATTTTTATTTATACATTTTTACAAAATAAGGTCTTTCCAAAACAACTAAAATCTCGTCAATCTTTCTTAATTTATTTTTTTAACAAAATTTTACCGAAAGAATAAGTAAGATTTAGAAGATTGTGTAAAATCAATAAAAATCAATATTGTCTATATTTAAATCAAAATTAATCAACTTCATCTTTATTTTTTAATAACATTTCTTGAAAAATCAAAATCGATCATAATAAATCAAAATCAATAATTATAAATAATCAATAATTGATTTTGTAGATTTATAAATCAATCAATATTAAAAATAAAATCAACTAAAAATAAACTCAATTAGTACTAAAATCTCCTCAATATTTTTTAACTTATTTTTTTAATAAGTTGTCACCAAAAAAATAATTAAGATTAAGTCGATTGTTTAGAATCAATAAAAATCAAAATCAGTAATTATAAATAATTAATAGTTGATTTTGTAGATTTTTAAATTAATCAATATTAAAAATAAAATCAATTAGTATTAAAATGTCGTCAATGATTTTTAATTTATTTTTTAACAAATTGTGACAAAAAATAATTAAAATTAAGAGGATTATTTAGAATCAATAAAAATTAATATTAGTTATTATTAACAATCAGTAATTGATTTTGTAGATTTCTAAATCAATCAATATTAAAAATAAATCAATTAAAAGTAAACTCAATTAATAATATGCGTAATTTCATCTTATGTACTTTTTCCTTGTCATTATAACACACCAAAATGTCTACTAATCCTTACTCTTTTTTTCCCTCTAACTCACATAAAAACTTAAACCTGATACACACTACAAATGAGCATGCACCTCTATTTGTAAATCTAATTTTAGACACACTATACAAAAGTCAATTTAAATCAACTTTCAATTTAAAAAAAATTGAGTTACACAACTCCCTTTACATTGAAAACAGTTTATTTTTTAAATAACTTTACAATTAATTTATTTAAAGAAAGAGTATTTTCAATATTTTATTCTTCCATGTTTTCCTTGGGGGGGGAGGGGGGGCGTTTTCCATGACATAGAACATTGCTTGGGCTGGACCATTAAAGTTGGTTATATATAACGTTGCCCAGCTTAGCTTTCCAGTGCACCAGAAAAGTCCGTTCCATTTTGCATCAAGTAAAAAAGGAACTGTAGTTTGGAACTACATCTTCAGATAAATTGTGCATCAAGCAGAAAATGAATCTAGTCAACTCGTAAGTTATTTCTAACTCAGATTATTACTAGCTAAATGAGTCGAGCTCGTGAGCTAATAAAATTGAGCTTTAACTAAAAATTTCAACTTAACTGTTAAATGAGATAAACTTAAACTTTGTTACATATGACTCAATAATTCGTGAGTTGATAATTTTTAAGATGGATTATAATTTAAGATTATAATTTAGGGTATGGTGTGTTAGTTATGATTTATCAATGTGACTTGATAATTTTGCATCATGCACATGGTATATAAATAAGTAAAACTCTATTGTAATCCTCCGGAAGTGTAATGATTACTGCATTATTCTTTCTGAAAAATTATCACCAGATTAGCCCGTCTCTCTATGATTAAAAATGTCGTTACATTAGTCATTTTAGAGAACTAATATGATGATTGCTTTTGGAGAATTAACAAAAGAATAATGTTTTGTGTATAACTAGAATATATCCAACTATATCTAACCTTCATTTTCTCTCTCTTCTTTCCTACTCTCCCGCGCCCCACCCATTTCTTCTTCACTCACTTCTTCCCCGCTCTCCCTCAATCCCCACCCTTTTTTTTCATTTCCATTTTTCCTTTTTCCATCTCCAACCTCTATCCTCCTCTTCCTCTTTTTCTTCTTCTTATTTGTTTTTGTCGTCTTCTTTATTTCGTTTTTGTTTTCTTCTTTGTAAGACGTTATGGAGATCATGGATAAGAAAAAGGTGTGAGTTATCTCTTATCTAAGGTGTTCTCTATGTTCTATAATATTTGTTTCAACTTAGTGTAATGTTTGTTTCTGCGCGGTGTAATGTTTGTTTCTGCGAGTTGTAATATTTTTTATTTTCATTTTCTTCTTCGCAAGATGTTATGGAGAGCATGGTTAAGAACAATGTGTCATAATGTTTTTTTTTTTCTCATTTATGTAATATTTGTTTATGATTGTTATTATGTTTGTGTTTGTGTGATGTAATGTTTGTTTATGAGTATTGTAATGTTTGTTTGTGTGATGTAATATTTGTTTTTGTGTATTGTAATGTTTGTAAGTGTTGTAGTGTTTGTTTCCTTGTGGTGCAATGTTTGTTTAGGAGTTTTGTAATGTTTGTTTCTAACAGTTGTAATGTTTATTTCCTTGTGATGTAATGTTTATTTTTGGTATATATAAAGAGAGAGAGAGAGAGAGAGAGAAAGAGAAAGTGACACAATTAGTTTACGTTATTTAATTGGGTGAGTCTTATTTTGTTTTGTTTGTGTTTGATAATGTTTGTTTCTCTGTACTTTGTAATATTTGTTTCTAAGAGAGAATGAATGCACACATTTTAGGGGGAGAGTAGAGAGTAGGAAAGATAGTGTAACAATTACTTTTGGCTATTTAATTTAGTTTGAATCCCATTTTACTTTGTTTTTGTATTTGATAATGTTATTTTTCTATTTTGTAATGTTAGTTTCTCTGTTTCGTAATGTTTGTCTTTGTGTATGTCATACTAAGTCATATGTTGGTTGTGCGCTAAATTTATTTAAGTTGTACACCTAACATTATGGTTAACAAAATGACTAATCTATTATATTTATAATGATATTGAAGGACTAAATAACTAATATACATGTAGAAATATTTTTTCTTTAAGAGTAATGGGTAATGGTAGTTTTAAAATTTAAAGTCAACCAAATATAAGCCCTCCTAAAAAATTTTCTGCCAAATTTGTATCTGCCAAATTTAAAAGTAAGACGCATTATTTAGTCACTTGGCTATGATTTCTAACAAAGACCACATATGCGAATGATAATAAGGTCACATGTCATTATTAAATCAGTCATTTCCATATTATTTGTCCACCTCAAGTAGTCTAGGCCTAACATGTGGAATTTTTGTAAAGACATTGCGGGCGCCAATGGCAATCTCTGACACCACAAAAAGACTCTTGATCTTCATTTTCACTCTAAACATCAAGCCTAAAAATAAATCAACAATGTCATTTTGAGGTGGATGAATGATGTGGAAGTGAGGCAAGTTTAATGGTGATTAATCACCTTGTTAACATCCTATGTAAGCGCTCTATGTTATGCTGAATATGTCCTACTTTTACATTTAATATAGACCAATTTGATTGTATTTTTTTAAGTCTAGCGTCCAACCCTAGTAGTTTCTCACCTTCCTCTTCATCTAGAAAAATAAAGACTCTACACCAGCAGGGAACATTACTAGAAAAATGTTGAATATCGGTGGATGTATCCACTGATGTTACCGGCGGATTTTATGTTACCAATCTGTCGATAAATATTTTTTTTACAATTCTGGTGAGGAAGATCGTTAGTTTTACCAGCGGATGATAGTTAGTAATAGTTAGTTTGTAATAAATTTAGGCTTTGGAGCTATTCAATTTATGATTTATCTTCTTCTTTAGTAAACGATCATGACATTAACAAGTTACTGAAATTGTAAATACAATGTATCTAACGAATTAATAGGACACATTTGGATGAAACAAAATATTAGCTAGGCATGATCCAAGTTAATTAATTTCCATGATTACCAAATAATAATCATACAATTAATTGCTAAAAATGATCGACGTCAAGGGAGAAATTGATTTTTTGCAGAGCTAGCTAATTATAAGGCATATCAAAGTGACGTAGTCGTCTTAATTTTTTTCTCGACAGAGGTATGAGGGTTTGCTTATTGGTTATATGTGTTATTGATGATGTGTATATGTGCGTGTGTGTGTGTGTTTATATTGATTCGTCTCAAGAATGAAGAATAATGGATAATAAAATTTGTGCGAATAATTTGTGAGACCTCGTAAATGAATGTAATTGATTTAGGATTAATATGACATCACTTGTTTAGGGTTTAGGGTTTAGGGTAGTTACCGATGGATATATCTACTAATAACTAAAACACGTTGTTTCAATTTTGAACTTTATTGGTACATATGTCATTTTTGGCCAAAAAAATTCGTCGAATATGAATTTTAAAATGAGCGTGAAAACTTGTGCCCAAATGAAACGAGCCATTTCACTTAAAAAAGTATGTGACAAATAAATCTGCCAGAAATTGTCATGAACTAGTAAACACGCGTTCCCTTCTTCTTCCCTATTTCTACTCTTATCTTCGTTTTCTCTAACTATAATTCTCCCATTCTCTCTAAACCCGACAACACTGCTGATGCCACCTCTCCACCACCTCCATTTGACTGATGTTGTTGCCGTTGTCGTCACCTCCTCTGCCACGACCACCTGCAGGAGCTAACTATCGCTGCCATCAACCTCCCTATATGACTTACCTCAAAGCGCCACAACTAGTAATCCATGTTGCCTCCTCTCCACCTTTAGGGTTTAAGTTTTTTTCCATTAGTAACAACTATAAGATAGATGACTCGATGTTATTGGCACTATATAATTATCACATAAAATTTGTGTTGAGTTGGATCATTGATAATATCTAAACATTATTGTAATTGATGTTTATTATTGTGACTTGAATTATTATGTAAAATGTGTGTAAGTCTTAGCATGTGAGTCTATTTGTGTGTAGGACACTTTTATGAAGCTTGTGTGATTTATATATGTTTGTTAATGTAATTTTAACATAGGAATTGTGGTTACATTCTACAATCATGTTTCCTGCAAATCAATTGCGGATGTATGATAGAGTCCACTTAAATCGAGGTGGGTTTAAACTAGCTTATATTGCGAGTGTAGATGATTTCTGTAAATCAATTGTGGATGTATGATAAAGTTCACTTAACCGAACATATATTGCGACTGTGGATGATTTATGTATAAGAGTACAATTAACTGATCACTTTAAGAGGGAACCGAGAATTAGATGTCCGTGTGCTAAGTGCAGGCACAATAAGTTTATTAATGTTGAGAGAATTAGGATGCATCTATATAAGAATGGGTTTGAGCCTCATTATAGGGTATGGGCCAACCATGGGGAGGTCGATACACATGGGATTAATCACTTCAGTATGTCATAATATTATGATGTTAGTGATTCAAGTGGGTTGTGCATAGATGATAGTAATGTTGATAACATGAACTGGGACACCAGTTATAGTTGGTATAAAGAAATGGTTAATGATGTTGTTGGTCATGAGTTTGAGATAATAAATAATCCATTGATCAAGATCCTAATCTAGAAGCTAAAATTTGTGTATAGTTTGCTAAAGGCATTAAACACATTGTTATGGGTTGGAGATTTGCATTCAAGGTTGTCAGTGACAGTTGGATGTTGTGTATTAAATTAGAGGCAAATCAAAGTCAAATATTTTGATCAAAGGGTAGTTTTGATTAAAGAATTGTATCCACCGGGTACAAACATTCCAACCAATTATTATTAGGCAAAAAAATTAGTTGCTAAACTTGGGCTAAAATCCATTAAGATAGATTTTTGTATGAATGAGTGTATGTTATATTGTAAAGATGTTGTTGCCCTAATTGAGTGCAAGTTCTGTCAGACCATCAAGTTAATCCCAAGAGAGCGGTTGCTGGGAGGTATAAGCATATTCCTTGAAAAAGAATACACTATTTGCCCTTAATCCCTAGGCTAATGAGGTTATTTTCATCCATAGTTCAATGACACACATGGGATGACATATTGAGAATAAGAGAAATGATGGTACAATGACTCGCCCTTTTCACGTTGAAGCTTGGAAATATTTTGATCAAGTCGACCCTGAGTTTGCTTCATATCCCCGAAATGTGAGGCTAGGGCATGATTTTACTCCAAACAATCAATTTAACGAGCCTTATTCTTGTTGACCTGTTATTGTAACATCATACAATCTTCCCCCTGAGATTGGCATGAAATACCCTTATCTATTTTTGTTTTGTGTAATCCTAGCACTACTAGAAGAACACTCTATATTGATGGATTTTTCTGATAACTATATCCATCGACGTTACCGATAGATATATTTATTGATGTTATCGGTAGATTTTATGCCTCCAATCCTTTGGTAAATGCTTTTCACAAGTCTTTTGACGAATATCGTCATATTTATTAGCGAATACTTGTTCGCTGGAATATCCGCCGATATATATTGGTGCCAACACTTTATGAGTAGATATAACTACTGATAAAATGTTAATTATATGTTAGTACAATGAGAATGATACCGACCAATATATCAGGTAATAGTTTGTTTGTAATAAATATAGTGTTAAGGATTTAGGGTTTAGGATATAGGGTTATTAAATTTATGATTTATATTATTCTATAGTAAACAATCATGGCATTAGTAAGGCACTGAAATTGTAATTACAATGTTTCTAATAGATTATGAGGTCCATGTTTGGGTGAGAAAAAATATTAGTTAGGCATGTAGGATAATTAATTTCCACGATTACCCATTAAAAATCATACAAATAATTACTAAAAATGATCAACGTCGAGGGACAAATTGATTTTTGCAGAGCTATAGCTAGCTAATTATATATAAGGCATATATATCAAAGTGACACAATCGTCATGATTTTGTTCCCAAAGGAGGTATGATGGTTGCTCTTCGGTCCTGTCTATTATGGAACTATAGTTTTTATGATTATATGTGGCTTGGAAGTAGGCTTTGAGTGAAGCCGAAAATATCGCATTGAGAAAATAAAGATTATAATTTTATAGTAGACGAGCTCCCGATACGCTACACTGGTTTAATCCTATTGCCCCTTATCTGAATATCATTTCAATTTTGATGGAAAAATCATTCTTAGAATCTAATAGATGATTTTTATGGAGTGTCACAATGATATATACATATTCTCAAGACTGCTGAAGTACTCCACTAAGTAGTAAGAGACATTGTAGAGTTTCCTAGCTAGGTCATTCAGATTATGTACCTGACCATAGTCAAACACAACTCACACCTATACATACATGTATTATACAATAATGCTATATATATAACATTTAAATAATATGACGATAATTGTGTCACAAAAGTATTAATCTCATCATAAAAGAAAAGTATGAGTATGGTGAGAGTTATATTTTTATTAGAGAATTGTTTTATATTGTCTAAATATTATTATACATGTAACATTTTGCTGCATTATAAAGCACAAAATCAATCACGATGATTTCATTAAGGTAACATGCACCATATCACCATGACCATACAAGAGGACCCACATTACTATTTTATAGTATATAATTGTGGAAAAAGATAAATACAAGAATGTAATATAGTTTTGTTTTTATTAGCTATTAAAATACATAGTAACGGCATAGACCTGGACTCCATTTAAAGTAAGATGAGTTATTAATGTGAATATGTGATTTGAGGGAGCATGATTTGAGGTCCACAACTGGAAGTTAAAGGAATGGTGTTTTATTATAAATAAATAAAAAATTGATGTGAACGGAAGGTTCATTATTAATTAAGTAGCCATCAAATCCAATAGTGTTATGGCCCAGACTCTATAAAGAGAGAAAAATCTCTGCAGAGTACAGACACCCACTCACATCAACTTGACAAGCCTCCCACTATCTATAATTTTATGTCCTAACGAGTAATG
This sequence comes from Nissolia schottii, assembly GCA_003254905.1. Classification (NCBI taxonomy): domain Eukaryota; kingdom Viridiplantae; phylum Streptophyta; class Magnoliopsida; order Fabales; family Fabaceae; genus Nissolia; species Nissolia schottii. The sequence goes on from QANU01041584.1 coordinate 117,768, forward strand.
ACTACTATGACCTAAGGAGTTAAATTATTTGAACATGTAATAGTAAATGGGAAAATTCACATATTTGTGATCTTAACAAAAATTTAATCACGTATTATGGTCCAACAAAAATATTTACAAACGTATGGATTTTGGTCTGAAATCGCTATCTCCTATGGCGATTTCAGACATCAGCATTTTTTTTAAAAAAAGTCTGAAATCGCCACAGGCTCATACGTTTGTAAATTTATGTTCCAACCCATATTTTGGTATACAAATACGTAATGGAGGCATAGAAATGTACTGAGGCCTAGTAAATGATCAGTGAATCAAGACAATGTTTTTATAAAATGAGATTTTTTATTTTAAAAAGTAAAATGAGAAATCTCATCATTAAATTTATAAAATGATAGTAAGGCACATTTTTACTTTATAGATTTAATAGTACTTTATCCTTTAAAGTAATGGATCTCACTTTAGAGGTTTCAAATCTAGTGAATCAATAAAGTGTCTCGTGATCAATGAATATAAATAATATTCATCTTATGACTAAATATAAATATCATTATGGACCTATAGCCTAGTGACGCAAAAGAGTGATGAACTCAGACCTCCTCTCCTAATACCCGAGTTTAGAACATTCGGAAAGTGCGAGTCCCAAACTTGAGCCTCGGATCCGACCTCCACGCCCGAGGTTCAACCTCATATCTTGCACGCTTTCTACCAAGCACTGAGCGAGATGACCTAATTTGTCCTCGTGGTCTTCTACAAGGACCTCCAGCTTGCAAGGATCAAAATGTCAGCTTGGGTCAAACCCACGACCTTCTCTATCAACCCTAATCCCAATAACGTAACCAATATAAATAGAGTTAACTCTCTAAAAGAATGGACAAGGATCCTCTAAAGTGAGATCCCTCACTTTACCCTCTAAAGTGAGGGATCTCACTTTAGAGGATCTAAATTCCTAGAAAAGGTAGTTGTTTTATTCTCTTTTACCCTAAAGTTCTCATCTTTAGCATATACCTTGTTTGGGCATCGGATTGACCTTACCGATACACCCCGTCGTCATTCTAGCACCAACTTGGAGCTCGAGACACATTGTCCTCAACTAGCACCTCAACCAATTTGCACCTTGCTTAGGTAACATTGTTCCTTCTCTTAATACACCTTGTGAACAAATATTTTGATAATCAACTTGATGAAAATTAAGAAATTATTTGATTTTAACCCTTGTCATTAGCGGTGCTCTCCTAAATGTCGATGGTGGCCAAAATAATGTTACTTTAATAGTGTCAAGTGAGTAAATAAACTCACTTTGATTCATATATAACTTGGCCCAAACAAACTCATAATTCACTATTTAACCTAAATTTGGGTGATGTGTGGGTTATGATTTGGGAGCAAATAGCAGGTTATGGATCAATGGATTTATTTTACTCACATGCTATTATTGGTGTAACATTCTATTAATAACATTAACAATTGACAGAGTCTCACTAACAGTAGAAACTAACACTATATAAATTTTTTTATATGTTTAAACTAAAATAAAAAAATAAAATAAAATAAAAGACTTAAACCCAAACTAAAATTTTTTATTAATCTCAAAATATATTTAAACCTAATTAACTACCATCCTTAAATTGATAAATATGAAAATATGTGGATAATGATGATGGCAAGAATGCTGATTGGGCCCTTTAATTAGGTGAGTCCCATAGGCCATTACTATCCCTCCCATATTGATATTTGAAGGTTCTCTTCTCAACTTACGATGGAGCCCATTCTCCATATGAATACAGTGATCTTTGCCCAAACAATTATTAGGCACTCATGAAATATTAAATTATATTAACAACAAAAAAGATAAAAATATTAAATTGTATTATATTCTTTTTTGACAAAGTTATATTACACTTTGATCATTAATAGAGTTTGATCATTAATAGAGTAATATATTTTAGGTAAATATATCAGAGAAACTTGTTTTTATTAATATACAAGTGAAACTTGTTACTCTGACAATTGTTAGTGCATAGTTGAACTTAATACTCTTTAAGTAGTACGAGATATTTACTTTATAGAATATTTGAGAAATTACCAATTTTTTTTATTGTCAAAAACTAATAACTCAATTAACATATCTCTTAGTATTAAATCAAGAGGCCATGTGTTCGATTTTTCAAAAAGAGAAAAAATTAAAAATGGGCATACAATCACTGGTCTCTATAAATTTTACATTTTATTCCAGTGGGTCCTAGTTGACTACATCAACAAAGTTAAACCAACATCTTGATAGAAATGATAATAATAATTTTTCTTTTGCCGCCTAAATTATACTCTCCATTATATTGCGCTCAAAAGAATGGGTCTATGTCAGATTGGAGTAAAAGTTTTGATAGGATGGGGATTGGGGCCTTTAATTTGGCCTAAGTAATGATACATATGACTGTGTCCAAAACAATGTTCATCTAAGCATGAACAAAATCAGACATGCCTAGGCCAAACATCAAATATGTACAAATAAGTGCACAGAGACACGACGTACTATGTACCTAGCAAGAAGTGAATGGACAAGAGAGAAAACAAACTAGGTACCATTATTTAAATGCTACCGTTAACAATATTTTCAATCACATGCCTTTATACTTTTAGAAAAAAAATATTTTGTTTGGTTCTTAGATTTTTACTCTGTGCGCTATATATATAGTCTTTGATATAAATAAAATATTAAAGTAGTTTCTCAACATTTTTTGTTATTGTCCTTGTTAGTCATTTCGTCTATGATCCCATTGGACAAAAGACTAATAAGAATAATGATGAAAGCTATTGGGGACCAAATAAGACACCGAATATTATATCTGGGATCAAATAGAGGGATTAATGAGGGCAACATCGTTGTTTTCTTGAATGGGGTAGGAGGCTTATTGATGATTATGAGAGAGAGTGTGTGAGTGATCAATAGGAAAGAGAAGGTGATTAAACAGAGACTTAAGAACTAACTCACCCTCCGTCACTGAGGTCAAGGGCAGAAGGACTAATGAGGGCAACGACAAAAAACATTGGAATACCAAGGACCAAATAGTATACCGAGTAAAAGTTTAAAGACCAAACATGATATTTTTCCATACTTTTATAATAAGATCTTCATCACTAATTATTGTAGATTCACAAGAAGTGAAAGATATTTACACGCTCACATGGTATCATATGATGAAACCATAAAGAGTAATTTAAGTCCATACCGTGACGATTGACACATTGTTTAACAAAATTATTATATACTAATTTAAATGATCATTTAGAAAGAATATTGTTACTTTTTAAATTGTTAATATAATGCTACATTGCAAGTATTGAATATGCACAAATAATTTAACTAATAATTTACATTATCTTAATTAATATGTATATCAATAAGTTTCCGATAATATATACCTTATTACAAAAATATCCTCTCAATAATAATAATAATAATAATAATAATAATAATAATAATAATGGTGGTGGTGGTGGTGGGGCAGCAATAATGATGATTGTGGCGGTAAATGGTGGTAGTATAATGCAGATTGTGCTAGTGGGTGGTGGCAGTGGTGATGACGATGATATAAGTGGTGGTGACAATAATGGTGGTAGTTGTGGCGGCGACAATGATGATGGTGGTGGGTAATCAAATTGATAGTTTACTCTAAAAATTAAAATATAATTTATTGACTGCATAAGATATTTTATGCAAAAAATATATTAAAATTAATCTCAATCCTTTATACCTTTATATACAAAGAAATGATAGGATGTTAATTGACAATTATTTGGGACAACTTTAGGACAATCACGTTAACAAAATATGTAAGGTCCAACATGGTGGAGCCCATCATAGACTTCATATTTTAATGAATGTAATCTTATATTACATAACCACAAAACTAAGGGTGGGAACATGTCAAGCTTCATTTGTGTTTGTTAAAAAAATTAACTTATTTTAAATTCAGTGAGACTCTAACCCAAAACCCCTGTCATTCATAGTAATGCCTTATCCACTAGATTAGCATTACTTTTTACAACATTTTATGCAATCATATTTATTAATATAATTTTATTATCTAATTTTTCTTTTTAAAGAAACTCTAATCTAAATAATCCTTAGGACTTTCCCACACTCACACTCCCATCTCATCTGAATAATGTGCGAGAGCTTTGCTGACATTTTCCTTTTTGTTTTTTGTTGGTAAAATGTCATATCAGTGATAGATCTGCCTGTGTATTTTTTATCA